>JAJHPC010000010.1:2150000-2230000 GCA_024447665.1 Juncus inflexus
TGAAGTCTATGAAAAATTCCCTTTGGATGATATGTAAAGTGGAAGAAAAAGACAGAATCTAAAGGAAATGAAATGTAAAAATTTGGGACAGTTAATTTAAAATCAGACCTTAGGAGGAGACTGGCTTCAGATTGGTCAACTGATAAGCTAGGAATCTCAAACCCTTCTGTATCTGTAACAAAATTGGATAGAAAATCAAATTATCATATTAAATTTGCTTGTTTTTTAACAGGAAATAATTGATGCTAATTTTGTAGCTATTTGTGGGCTGATAATTATTTACTTGTCCATTGAACTGAATATAGTTTCTGTTGATACATTTAACTTTTTTATTTTGAGAAAAAAAAAACTGTAGATGGATTAAAACTTTGATATACAAAGTGATATAATTCTCACGTGACTGGATTTGAGTTCAATTTGGATGCACTAAACAAACTCAAAATTCAAAATTGAGAGAGAGAGAGAGAGAGAACAGTACCCCAATTATCGTCAGCATCAATATAACAAACATTTTCCGTTCGTTTTAACTTACTGATTAACATAGTCTAAATTGGAGAATATATACAAACAAGAGATGCAAAAAACACACCAGATAGAAGGATATGAACCCGTAAATTCAGAATACACGTCAAAATTCAAAATTTCTCATTATTTTTTACAATATATTTCAAATTTATTAACGGCATCATATTCAACCCGAACTTTTTCCGGTTTTGAATCCAAATTACATAAATTCGTTGATCAAGAAAAAATATACATACAATATTCAACATCCTTTTTCAATTGAAATATTTTCAATTTTGACCTTCAACTAAACGGCTTTACATTCTTCTAATAAACCTAACTAGATTTCCGCTCAAACTCAGATTCATTACAATGCGGATCGAGCCAATCACGAGCCGACCCCTTCTGAAGGGCATCATCGTAATTTCCTTCATTTCCACCCAAAAACTCTTTTAAAGTCTCAACCCTATTTTCACGGCCGATTTTCCCGACAAATTTCTCATCCGCTTCCTTAAGCTTTTGCTTCAATTTTTGCTTTCTTGTTAAAGACACATTGTTAACTGGATCTTCTTCTTGCTTTTCTTCTATCTTGTTCGCCTGAACCGACAAATAAATTAAAAATCTAAATATTTTTTAGTAATTTTTAATTAACTAGTTTTACATGTAAAGGACAGAAATACTTAATTACGTATTTGACTTCTGCTCATGAGTCATGATTGACATCTATCATTCATTAGATATGCATGAAGATCTACGGAAGCTCATTATCTAATTGCATAGCACAGATCTTGATGCATATCTAATTATGATAAGTCTTAAATACGATAAGTCTTTCATATTACCGTATTTGCTCAAGTATCTCATACTTTTACATATTGACCTACAAATTGGTTAGATTTGTACGAATATTCATTGCTATTTTTGTGTTATTATGTTATATCAACTACTTTAAGCAATAAAATAGTACTGTCATGGTCAGATTTCTAAAGATAAGTAAAATGGAAGAGAGAAAATTAAGAAAAAAAATCTAAATAAATTACAAATGCAAAAATTTGGGGCAGTTAATTTAAATTCAGACCTTAGGAGAGAGACTGGCTTCAGATTGGTCAACTGATAAGCTAGGAATCTCAAACCCTTCTGTATCTGAAATAAAATTACAAATTCATTATCATATTAAATTGCTTGTTGTACAATGATTATTTTCCTTATAATTGATGCTGTAGGAAATAATTGATGCTAATTTTGTTGCTTATTGTGTAATGATTATTTACTCATAGATTGAACTGAAAATAGTTTCTGTTGATATAAATTAACTTAATTTTATTTTGAAAAGAAAAAAAAATAGATGAATCAAAACTTTGATATACTAAGTGATATAATTCTGACGTGACTCGATTTGAGTTCAATTTGGATCCACCAAACAAACTCGAATTTCAAAATTGAGAGAGAGAGAGAGAGAGAGTACCCCAATTATCGTCAGTACCAGTTGCAGCGACGGATGCTGACGTGGCGGCGGAGTTCGCCTCCGGATTCATCGCCGACCACCTGAACTGATCGCCTCCTTCGCCGGAATCCGATCAATTCTCTTCTCTTTAGGCCTTGAGTGAATTTGCAAAATCACTTTGGATGTTTGGACTTTCTTTTTACAATGGGCCAAAGGCTTGGATGTTTGGACTTTGGATTACTTGGAAGTTAGAGGCTTATTTGGTTGATTACGAATTATTTTGTAAATTTAGTCTAGGAAAGAAACATTTAGATTTTGAATGTGCAAATTTGGATGAGGTTTAGAGATTTTTAGGAGATGTTTTTGGGGTTAGAATTTTTCTATAAAAAGATAAAATTTAATTTTCGGTAATATTTTTAGGATTTATGTGGCGTTAATTAAGGGTTCATTTGGGAACGCTTTTCTTTTTTCTTTTTTTCTTCAAAATAAAAACAAAACTTGTTTGGTAATTCCTCAGCGTTTTCATTTTTTTGCTCAAATCCAAAAAAATAAATGGAATTTAAGAAACAACAAAATGATATTTCCATATTTCTCTTTTCATTTTTTCCCTTGCCTTTCCGTGCATTTATTGCTCCATAAATCTCTCGTCTCTTTCCTTTTCTATATAGTCTTCTTACCAATTATCATATCATGGTCAATCTCAAATTTTATTTCCCTTAATAATAAATATTTTTCCTCCCTTGAATAATGACGTGAGTTAGTTAAATCAGATCGGTATGAGCAATAAAGTTATTTTAATAGTGTATATTTTACTTTACGACTGTACAACCAACAAGCATGAAAATTATTATTTGTGTATATATTTGATTTGTAACATGCTAACAATATGGTAGTGTTGGTGATATTTCTACAAATATCAATTTAGTAATATTACTTTTTATAACAAAATAATATAACTAGTATTCTCGAGTGATATTATATTCTTTTTACGTATTATGAATTTACAAATTTTTATATTGTGGTTATCATGTTGAATTCATGGAGCAAGGTTGTTCAAATTTTAAAACAGAAAAGCAACTTTTTTGAAAATAAAAATAAAAAAACAGAAAACTATTTTTTGTTTATGAAAAATAAAAAATGAAAAAACACAAATGATACCAAACGAGCCCTTAATTTTTAGTAATATTTCTAGGATTTATGTGGCGTAGGAATTCAAAATCATTTTCCGTTTCGAATTAAGAGCGTTTGAAAGATTTTTTTCATGTTCAAAACAAGAAGAAAAAGTGGAAATTTTTGTAACTATTTATCTGGCCAATGCATGACAATATTGATTATAAAACGTGGTAACACAAATTTTAACCGTACGGATGTAATATATATATTTTGAATATAACGTAAATCAGTTTTCAAAAGAATCAGATAATTATATAATTATAATCATGTATCATCAAAATAAGAAGCATAATTTGTAAACATTATATATAAATATTTTGATGATTTTTGATAATGCATGATTGTAATAATATATATCTCCGATTCTTTTAAAAATTGAGATACAACATACTTAAACCATATATTTTATCCATACGGTTGGAATTTGAACTAACAATTTAGATTTTGAAATATAGCAATGTTGTCATGCATTATATAAATAAGATTGTTGTCAAAAGAACCCATCTCTTAAAAGAATGTGTTGCTAATTAATTTCAACATTATAAACGCTATTAATTATAATAGTTTGTTTGATGATATTTGTCAAGTTTTTTAAATGATTTCTCTTAGATTCATTGAATTAACTCTAACCCCTTATTTTTCACCTACTTTTGAGCATTCTCAAAATACGACATCACCCAAATAATCTAAACCGTTGAATGATATGAAATATTTACATCTCAATCGTTAATTCATATATTGATTTCATAAATTTCATATATTTTTGTAACTATTTATGTGGTAGTTATTTTATACCCCATTTTAAGCGCTCACAAGATACCACATCATCATCATTTTTTATATTATGACCATTGGATATGAATTCCACGAACTATATTATTTTTAAGATTTTGTTGGTTCTTATTTTTCAACTTGACAAGAGGAGTAGAAAATCAAGTATGAAGTAATTATGAGTTTTAATTCAAAGATAAGATAAGAGTTCATCCATCAAAACACATATTTTTTTTCTTTTTTTTAAAAAAAATTAGCAATTCTTGATCAAATATTTTATTTCTTCTACTAAGAACATCATATATAATTTTGATTCAATTTTCTCTACGTTTTGAACTCTATATTGGTATGATTCCTAGTTAATTTGTTATTTTACTTAAGTATATGAAGATGGATTATATATAAAACAATTACTATGTAAGACACACTTATATAAAATAATATTTTTTAGATAATTAAAATTACATAATTAAAATTTTAAAATATAAGATGGACTATGTACGTGAATATACATAAAAAATATGTTGAACGATTGAGGCCTATAGGGGGGGTTTAAAAGGCCTAAAGTACGGAAACGTGAATAATGTATTTTTAGGGTTTTAAATTTTTATTGTTTTTAGACTTTGTTGATGGATGTTTGAATACTAATAAACAAAGAAAGATAAATAAATAAGAAATTAAAGTAAATATAAAAAGTAAAGAGATACCGAACACACGATCTGATGACGGAGTTCGGCGAGATGGTTGTGTTAGTCTCAACCACCCGTTTACTCGCTAGCAGCTCTTACCGCGTTCACGAGTTGCCTACTCTCCGGGACTTGCCTTGCAGCTCCGATAATCACTAATCCAAATAGTGTTTGAGTACAAAACCACGATCCACTGTCGCCTTACAACAAACTTGACGTCCGGTGAAACAATCAACTTACAAACTCGATATCTTTCGATCTCAACCAACAACGAGCAACACGCTAAACAACTCGATTAGTCACTCTTGAGATTTAGAGTAATTTAACAGTATTAAGAAAAGAGTATTTCTGCTTTTTGTATCTAGAATTCATTAGTTTTCTGAGAAAGACGGCTCCCCTTTTTAAAGAAGGAAGGAAGCAGCCCCAGAAAAGGAAAACTGCGTAGTTCCGTTGACAACGGACCTTGTCCGTTGCCAATGAACTACTAAAACCAGAAAGCAATCAAGGAAGATTTCAAACCAAACGGCTAAATTCCTACAGTTCTGTTGCCAACGGACCGTACACAATTTCAGCCAAACAAATGACAGAATGAAAGATTGCTCAACGGAGGGTTCCGTTGCCAACACAGTGGTCCTTTAGGAACAGACCACTTCTGTTGACAACGGAACTGGCCAGAATTGGTAAAATTGCAGATTATACTCCCCTTTTAATAAGAATTAAATTTCTCACCAAACAAATAAACACACATGAAGAACTAAGAAGCTTTCTCCCACGCCTTGAAATACTCTCTTGAAAACTTTGCATGCGTGACGACTCCTTATTCTTCTGAGATAGGCAGAATGAGATCGTGATATTTCCGAGAACTTGAACATGCGACTATCTAGCTCAAGACATTCTCACACAGATATATTAGTAGCTCGGAATAGTTTTAAATATCATCAAACTGAGTACAACAAACTCCCCCTTTTGATGATTTCTAAAACTATTCCGATGATAATTGAGCAAGATTAAATTTATTCTCCCCCTTTTTGAAAAACATGCAAAAGGGATCATCAAATGAGAGAGAATAAAGCTCCCCCTAAATAGATGCTCCCCCTAAGTTCAATAACCCATTAAAAAAAATTAGAGGTTACTTTAAGGATTCACAAAAACTGTTCAAAGGGTTTTATAATAAACTTTCATCAAGACAAAAAAAATCATTTTGATATTATTGAAATATACATGTAATAAAATAAAGTTCAAAAACAATAGTCCCAAAAAAAATCCAAGGAGAAGACATAAAGCACCGAATAAATAATATATAATGAGAGAAAAAAAATAAGATTTTATCATGAATAGAATAACCTCGACCAAGTATCGGATAGATAAGAAGATGCTCGTGACTTGGCGAGAATATTGTTGACTTCAATTCCATTTAGCCAACTCGGTCAATTTCTTCACAAGACCTTGATTTGCAAAAGACACAAGTCGCGTCGAATGTACACATTTCTTGATTGATTCCCGTCAAGTTGTCAATTTTTCTGTACTAAAACAAAAACTTTCTCGACCCACAAGTTAGATCTGTCAAGACAAAACTTGACCACAACTCCCCCTTAGAATATGGCTAATTTATAAGGAAAATCGAAGCGTCTAGGTGGACTTCGATTTCTCCTTATTTAATGAGAAGTTACTTTCAACATTTATGTCTTTCCGCAACCACACAAATTTTGAAGAATTGGCAAGTTCACGTAAATGACACTCTAGAGAGATATGGCCTATTTTGCAACAATAGTTGCAAAATGAACAAGTCAGGTTCGAAGTCTCTTCAGTACCTTTCACAAAATGATTTTTATAGTGGTTTGAAAACTCGGCTTTCCTAAGTTTTGGTTCGGTCGACTTGGCACTAAAAATAGTTGATTTCGCAAATTCGTTTGATTTTGAAAAATTGTTTGATTTCACAAAATTGTTTGTGTTTGAAAAACTTTGTTTTTGATGTGCATTAGTGTAATGTTTGGGAGCTCGATGTTGAGATTCATTAGGTTGAATCTTCCTCGGGACATGTGTGTCGACTATTTCATAAAAATAACCATTATGACCTCTTTTATAAAGTCTTTCGGTTGTGACACCGCTGTCATTCTCATGAATATGCCAAAAATCATGAAAATAGTGAAACCTATTGTTATTACTAAACCTTTTAGAAGTTCGACTTTTAGGACTTTGGCACTTCGAGTAGTCTCGGTACATGAATGCACTTCCTCTACTCTTCGGTTGATTGAGCTCCCCTTTTATTGTGTGGTTTTTAGGTCTTGAAGGAGCGGGTTTAGTGCCGATCTCTTTCTTGAACCCCTAAGCCAGTTTTATCATTTGGTTTTTGCCCTATAATTAAGTTGTCTAAATCAGGTTTGCTCGAGATATTTCTGGCGCAAGCAGACTTGAGAGATTTATTTTCACATTTTAAACTTACAACTTCGACTTTTAGATGATTAATTTCAGTTTTTAATTTTTCACAAATACAATTATTTATCTTCTTGTTTAAGTTTTCGTCGATTGAGTTGTTATTATCATTTAAATTTAATTTTTCAAATTATTTTATTTTTGCCTCGTACGACCTTACCGAAGCTTCGAAAACAATGAGAAGTTCCTGGGTACTAATAAGAGACTCCCGAAGCCTTTTTAATTCTTGTTCTAGTTCATCGCGGGTTCCGGGTTCTACATTTTCAATAACTTGATTTGAACTAGGAACCTTAACCTCTTCTAAAACATGATTTACAGTAGGATCTAGATATACCTAGCGACTCGTGTTGCGGGAAGAACCGAAGGTAGTAGTGTCGATATAAGATGTCGCGGTAGGAGGACGGGATTGTGCTGGAAGTTGTCCAAGTCGAATCATCTCTTGTATCACCCTTTCGCACACTTCGTCCACGTCATCATACGACATGAACGCGACGTTCGCCAAGTCCGATTCGGAGTCGGAGTCCGAACCGGAACCATCCGATGAATTGCTTGACTCGTCTCCCCACATGGCCACCTTGGCAGAGTGACTTTTCGACTTCCTTTTCTTGTCTTTTCCTCGGTCATCATGTCTCTTTTCTCGTCTTTTATCGTGTTGATTGTTGGAACGCCTTTCGCGTCGCTCGCGTCGATCATGTGAACGTCCATCATGTTTTTCATCATCCTTCTTGTTCCACGGAGCGAGCTCGGGATGTAGGTTGAAGCAATTGTCGATGGTGTGTCCCTTCTTGTTGCACTCAAAGCAGTACGTATTTTGGTTGTTGCGATGTCGATTGTCGTTAAACCGCTTTTCCTTGACTCGAAATTCACCAAATTGTCGCACCAAGCACGCTATTTCATCATCCTCATCAATCGAGCTCGTTGCTGGCATAGCCATCGTTTTGGGTTGGGAGTCGGTTCCCATTTGCCTCACTCGGGTTTCGAAGTTACGGAAGTAGTTGACGAGTTCTTCCGGCCCGATATCTTTTGTTGCTAGCACGGTTTCCAATGAGACTCGAAGTACTTCCCAACTCGATGGCATCGCCCTAATTAATTTTCCTACAACTCGATCATCGGTTAGTTTCTCTCCTAAAGCGGTGAATCCGTTTCGGATATGCGACATACGAATGTACATATCCTCGACAAGTTCACCTTCAATCATCCGGAAATTATCAAATTGTTGTTCAAGTCCCATTAATTTGGTTCTTTTCATTTGATTATTTCCCTCAAATCTATTTAGGAGAGCTTTCCACATTTCATTAGAATTCTCACAACCATCTATTATTACAGAAAAAATATTTAACATATTTGTGAGAATGGGATTTTGTCCTATTATGTCAAGTGTGATATTTATTTTGGTTATATCGGTATGGTTAGTGGTACTATTGGGTATAAATTCTATGGTAAAACCGTTTTCTACTACCTGACGAAGTCCATGTAGTTCGAAGATATTCAGCATGCATCTCTTCCAAAGATTCCAATTTTTACCATCGAGTTTCTCCGGATAAAAGACGTGTAGTCAATTTGTCGGAATTGTCGCCATAGATCGAAAATACACGCTGTTTCAAATTTGAATTCGAAATGGTCTGTATTCCTGCTCTGGTACCAATTGTGGAACGATTGAGTCCTATAGGGGGGTTTAAAAGTCCTAAAGTGCGGAAATGTGAATAATGTATATTTAGGGTTTTAAATTTTTATTGTTTTTAGACTTTGTTGATGGTTGTTTGAATAAAAATTAACAAAGAAATTAAAGTAAATATAAAAAGTAAGAAATTAAAGTAAATATAAAAAGTAAAGAGATACCGAACACACGATCTGATGACGGAGTTCGGCGAGGTGGTTGCGTTAGCCTTAAACACCCGTTTACTCGCTAGCAGCACTTACCGCGTTCATGAGTTGCCTACACTCCGGGACTTGCCTTGCGGCTCCGATAATCACTAATCCAAATAGTGTTTGAGTACAAAATCACGATCCACCGTCGCCTTACAACAAACTTAACATCCGGTGAAACAATCAACTTACAAACTCGATATCTTTCAATCTCAATCAACAACGAGCAACACGCTCAACAACTCGATTAGTCTCTCTTGAGATTTAAAGCAATTTAACAGTATTAAGAAAAGAGTATTTCTGATTTTTGTATCTAGAATTCGTTAGTTTTTGGAGAAAGGCGGCACCCCTTTTTAAAGAAGGAAGGAAGCAGCACTAGAAAAGGAAAACTGCGTAGTCCTGTTGACAACGGACCTTGTCCGTTGCCAACGGACTACTAAAAACAGAAAGCAATCAAGGGGGATTTCAAACCAAATGGCTAAATTCCTACAGTTCCGTTGCCAACGGACTGTACACAATTTCAGCCAAACAAATGATAGAATGAAAGATTGCTCAACGGAGGGTTCCGTTGCCAACACCGTGGTCCGTTGGGAACGGACCACTTCCGTTGACAACGGAACTTGTCCGAATTGGTAAAATTGCAGATTATACTCCCCTTTTAATAAGAATTAAATTGCTCATCAACGAAATAAACACACACAAAGAACCAAGAAGCTTGCTCCCACGTCTTGAAATACTCTCTTGAAAACTTTGTATGCGTGACGACTTTCTATTCTTCTGAGATAGGTAAGATGTGACCATGATATTTCCGTGAACTTGAATGTGCGACTATCTAGCTCAAGACATTCTCACACAGATATATTAGTAGATCGGAATAGATTTAAATATCATCAAACTAAGAACAATAAAATACACAAAAGAAGCCCAATTGTACATGTTTAGATAATCAAGTTACATAATTAGAATATTAAATTATATTTTAATGAATTTATTAACACACTACATTAAAGGCCGACCCTGCCCCTAGACCCATAAGACCTGGGTCTTGGGTCCAGATTTTAGAGGGGCCCTTTATATATATTTCCTTTGTATATAATTAAGTTGATAAAAAAAATAAGTTGGTGAAGAAGGCGGATTCAGGTGCGAAGTGGGAGGATTCATGTGTGGAGAAGGCGAATTCGTGATTTATTTTCTTTTCGCAAACTCTCGAGTTGGTAAAAATGCAATTTTTCTTCTCTCCAGCGGCTCTCTTTAGAGAGACGGGTGGGAAGAAGAGGATTTTATTCTTTTAGTTTTTGAAAGGAACACGCTTCACATTAAATGCACACTAGATTTTATTATCTTTCTATTTTATATAAGATTGGTCTTAAAAATATCAAACAGAGTTCTTCTAAAGAAAATAATGTAGTTTATTTGGGGCAGTAGATAGAATTGAGCATCCCATGTTAGTTTTGGATTCTCTGTGACAAATACTTCAGTATCATATATAAAAAGTGTCAATAACTATTGATTAATTCAAGTTGCATAATAACTACACACAACCTCAATGATATATACTAGAAGCTATTCAATCATATATTTATGTTAGCTATATTTTTTAAATCATATGTATAGTGTATTTTTAACCATTATAAACTCATAAAAATATATATGTTAAGAAAACAATATATATATATTAATTATACAAACAAAAATATATTTTTAATGATATATATTAATTTTATATACTTACAAAAATAAAAATACTATTTTTATTAATTTGTATCTTATATTAACTAACTCTGTTTGTGTTACTATAGAACGGATTGTATAACCTGTATTCTGTGATAAAAACATGTTTATGTGTCATTTTCTTACTCATTATAATATTTTCATGACAAATAGTAAAATAATGTAAATAGTATGACATTGTTTCGTAATGCCCTTTCGTTGTTTTTATATTTTCTTAATATTTTTTTAATTTTGTAACACCCCGGACCGGAACGTAAGGGGAGGCTAGTGATTAATCCCACATTCACTTGTTAATGTGAAATTGTGTTACTTAAATAGACTAGTATATTAACTACTAGCACCAACCAAGCTTAAGTTTTTTTTTAGGACAATATGGTGTGGGTCTGAAGATTGGATTGGGCTGATTAATGCACTAGGTTCTTACAAATTTTGTATTTAAAAATATCACTTTTTAGAAAGAAAAAAAAAACTCGATTCTTCGAACCGAGTCGACCGATTCCTATCCGATTCGGGCGATTCCCAACCCGCGAGCATCGAATGACTCTTATCCCGATTTCGATTTTCAAAACTATGATAAAAAGTAAAAATGAATTGAAATGAATGTCTTTGTCAAATTGCTTGTGAATAAGAAATATAATTATGTAGCCATGGAATGAACTTATGGTGTTTGTCAAAATGTAGGTGAAGAAATATTCTGCCTCATTTCCACGAAAAGTCATAATGTTTGTATTGATATTACCTTATAATCATCAACTCCAACTTCAACTGAACCAATCCAATTCATTCATGAAATACAAGGACGAATATATCCAATTATTCTAATTTCAAATTTGAAATTTTTAGGGTGTCCTTTATCAAAATTGGTCTTGGGTCTTTATAAACCCGGGGTCAACGCTGACTACATTATTATTCAATCCATTTTTTCAATTCTTCTTGAGTCACATCACTCATTTTTTCTTGGTAGTCAGATTATAATATTTTTCATAAATTTCATTTCATAAATTCATTGATATTCTATATCAATTTATGTATGATTATTAACAAATTATCGTATAATCGTTCGATTGATATATCATTTTTCATCTTTGATTTCGTGTTTGGTTTCTCAAACTCATTGTTCTTACAATCTAAACAATATTGTTAAAACAACTTCATTTATGTTTTGTTACATTAATGTTTCATGTTTTATGTTTCATCATCATTTTTTGAGAATCACCATACCGTTTTATTTCTTAAGTTACTAAAATACTTTGACAATTTAAACAAGAATATCATTAGCTCATCACATGATTTATTGGATTAATATTTCTTGTGATATCTTGAATTTTGTGAAAAAATATTTCTCAAGTTGTTAAGAACTCATTGTATGATTTTTTGTATATTACAAGTTATAAAAATAGTTTATGTGACATGTTCATTCACATAATGTATATATATTGTTTATCATTTTGTCAGTTCAAGAAAATAATAAACAATAATAAAATTAACAGGTGCAATATTTTAAGAAAACGAGGCATATTAGTTTCTCAAATGTTTTACCTAATTTTTTCGTTATATAATTTTTCTTTTCAGACATTGTGGTAGTATCATTATTTTCTTCCGCTTATCATATTTTTCTCTCACTATAATATAAAGAGATGATAAATATTAAAAAAAAGAGAGAATAAGTAAAATTGTTGTATGCTAATTTTAGGAATACATACATAATCTTGGATTCTGATCACGAATCAGTTATTATTCAGTCGGGTTAACTAGTAGATCGTTGATCTTTCTTTTTTATTTTTCTAAAAAAGTTATTACTTATATTTTTTTATTTCATATTCAAATTGTGAATCACAAATATTTTTAAATAAATGATAATGCATAAGTACATGATTTTAAGCAACTTAAATCTATAATATTTGAATTTGCATCATTATAATTTTATGAGCTTTTGTATCAAAATGAGCACTACAATTAAAATATTTGTAGTGAAGCGCGAGCATTATCCTAGTGGTTATAATATTGGACTCATATTATTATAGAACATGAATCAATAATCTATAAAATAAATAAATAAATATAAATTTGATTAGAAGTAATTAACTAAGCATGATTTATAAATTTAAGTTTCATGTTTTATTTTATTATACATGAATGTCAAACTCAAATACCAAATTTCAAGAAATACAAAATTTTATAATTGCTCTTAAAAAAAATCTTGGCTAATATTATAGTTATAGACATTTTGTTATAGTGGCTAAAATGGATGAAAATTGTCTGACGACTCGTTCTTGTTTCATGAATCAATCAACTGATTTCCACCATATATAGTAGGAAAAATATCTTGGTGTTTTTGCAGGTATGCGCTGCTTACCATGCGCTAAACCATGATTATTATAAGAATACATAAAGATTTAACTCTTTTCCTTTTTCATTTAATAGGCAATTCCTCAAAAAGTAAATATACTCCGTCAAATTATTCAATATAACATTTTTTTAAATAATATGAAGAACTATATTAAAATTGTCATACACCTTCAGGCCGCAATCTTTGAATCTTATATTGTGAGAAGAAAATCTTTATACTCTTCACATAAAATGAAAATATTCATATAAAAATAATACAAAAGCCTAATTATACATCACGTGAATAGGCTTCGAAAATCTTATGATTCGCGCAACATATAAAAATAAAACAAAAAACCTCCACAATTTCCTGCTTACACATGCAATGCACATATATATACTTTATTCATAACAAGTTTTCTTTTTATGTATATGGAATATTTACTAGTCTCTTGTAAAGCCGGAAAGAATTTTCGGACTTTCAAGCATTGGTGATGTGGACGGCACTAACTGGCCGACGGACCCAAAGAGGGCGCTTGATCAGGAACCAGCGACGACGAGGCCTCAGAGGTTGTGTTGCAATCAACATGTTAAACATGATGCGCAGATCCTCATTGTTGCAAGATTGTACTTGATCGTACAACCTCATAATGTTATTATCTGTATCATAGAAATTAGAGATGCTTTATAAAAGGTTGGAAACTACCCTGCTAATTAGATTCAAACCGATTATTCGATTTGTTTTAAACATGTGAAACCGGCAATGATCGATTGTACAATTTCAAAGGCAATAAACAGTTGTAAATATGGAAAAGAATCATTTATGCACATCAATTTCGAAGGGTTCAAGAGGAAATAGAAAAAAATAATGAGAATTAGTTAGATCATTTTTTCTAAGATAGGAATTTCTTCATGAAATTTTGGAAAAAATAATTCAAAAGAAAATCGAAAATAATAAATCTATTTTTTTTTTTTTTGAAAGTTTTTGCATTTCGAGCATAAAAAAATAAACAAAATGAAGATCAATAATTTCAAGGCATTCATGCAGAAGTCCCAAACAACGAAACAAGAAATTTGTTTTAAAATTTTTATTAAACACTTTCTTCAAAAAAATATTTTCTCAAAAAAATACATATTAAAGAAAATGAAAATCACGTAATGAGTATGCAAATCTTACAGTTTCTACGTGCGCGCATGCGGTGACTGACCACAAGAGCCATGCGCTTGATCGGAAAAATCAACCTTCTATGCAACCAGGCCATTCAAATTCAAATTCGAAATGAAATTTTAATATTTTTTATTGAAATTTGCACAACTAGGAGGTTATTTATACATAGGTTTCTTTCTAATATTAACCTCTTTGCCCCTCTGTCAAGATTCAAGATCATGACCGAGCTTTTTATTTGGGTGTCTGTTAATTCCATCTCTATTATGTCCTCTCTCTTGCAAAACATTTCTATTTGCTATTTTTGACATTGTAGGCACTCAACATAGAAATGACCATACTTTTCCATCTATTGTTGAAATAATTTGTTTTCAAAAAAAATTACAATTCAATACCAATTAAATAATTAAATATTCAATTATTTAATATAAATTAAGATTTTTTTAAAGAAAATTATTTGAAAGTGACTATTTTCAAATAGTTTTCTATCAATAAAAACAATAATTACTATTAAATAAATTTATTTGAAAAATAGTATTCCATATAAATTATTATATATTATTCAATATACATTTTATTCAACATAAGTTATTATTTTTCTTGAATTTTTTTTTTTAAATCACTTTCAATAAAAATTATAATTTTATTAAATTTGCAATATAACAAATTATTTACTTTATATTAAATTATTGAATATAAAAATTATTTAACAAGTATCAAAACAAATTTCTTACTCACTTCCTTTCACTTATGTTTCAACTCTCGCTTCTTCTTGATTTTCTTTTTGTATATTTGAGAAATTTATGGTTTCCTTTTTGCATGACTCACTAGCGCAAATGACACATTTTGCATTTCTTAACTAAATAGTTGAGGCACATTCAAAATGATTGATCACAGTAAGCACATGAATTTCAGTTATAAATAAGAGAATATTTTTGTAATATTAAACAAATATGTTAAGTAGTAAAAATTATCATAATAGTAATAATTTATCATTTAATATCAATTACAATAAAACAATGGAGGAAATCAGTTCAATTATAATAATTATCAGGTTATATACTTTCTTCTAATGCTTTTACTGTCAAAAATCAATATATTTTGTTACGATGCTAGTTTGAAAAATTTTGATTATAGAAATTCACTGTTTAAATAGGAAAACTGGATTTCTATATTGTTTGTTTTAATTTATTTATGAAAATCTCTCTTTTTCATTGAGTATATTATGTCAAACAAAAATGACCTTATAATCACTGTTTCATAAGTTGCGCATAAGTTGCAGACACCTTGAAGGACAACGTTATGCTGTCCAAAAATCTTAGCATCGATGTTGGTCAGCAAACCTATAGATGAAACACATTCAAAATTTGCATCCGAGTAGATCGAAGATTATATATTCAATAGATGTGAATACCGTGCAAGAACTGAAAAAAACGATCTGATAAACCCCATGATGGATTATACTTTATTAAACTGTAATTGTATTACTTAATATAATTTATATTTTCTTTTAATAGACTTTTCAACTTACAACTCTCAAATGGATCAATAAAACTTTCACATGGGGTCAAACGTGCAAAAGATGTAAGTAAAACGGAAGAAGAGAATTTTTATGGGACGATGTAAAATCACTTAAAAATATTAAAATATCATGTAATTACTTTACAATAAGAAATAGGATATCAAATTTGTGATTTTGCAGGAAAATATTTTTAGATTTTGAATTAGTAAAAAATACATGAGCTACTAGCACACATGACAAGTTTTATGATTTCCTTTTTCTTCAGAGAAATGATAAATCATTATCTTATTTTAGCGTACAATTAATTCATGCAACCTTTTTCTAAAGAGATGATAAATCATCTCATTTTAGACCAAAACAAAACCTCTTTTTTAGCGAGATAATAAATCATCCCATTTTATTAGCGTACAATAAATTAATGAAACCTCTTTTGTAAGTAAGATGATAAATCATCTCATTTTATCCCACAATGTAATTAAAAAACAAATTAACACAAGTAACCCTCAATCAAAACACCTCCATTCGAAGAATCCCTAATCTCCAAATTTTTCAAATCATCCGATTTTAACCCAAATCCGAAATCCAAATTGGAACTCCTTTCTAATCCACTCGAAACCGACAACCTTTCAATCACAACCTTATTTACCAAACTACCCTCTTTAAAATTTCCCAAAATACCCCTAATGTCCCCACTTTCATCCTCTCTTAAATCCACCAAAACCCCTAACAAACCCTTCTTCAAACAAAATTCAAGAACCGAATCTAAGTTCAAATTTTCAATCACCACCGTTTCTATGTCAAATTGACTCTCGATTAACACCGGTTTTTCTGATAAAATTATGACTTTTGATGAAATTTCTTCGGTTAAGGTATCGAGATTTAATGGAGAGGTCCAGTCCTTTGATATGATTATGTAAAATGGCTGGTTTGCCCCTATTTCCTCCGATTTGGGGAAATTGAGGGGTGTTTTTACAAAGTTGCTTGAGAGAATAATTCCGTCATATTCTTGTAGTAATTTGGAATAATATCCTCCTAATTGGGTTTGTTTTGCATTGATTTGATTAATTATCTCTCCATTCATTGAGGTAGAATATCTGTCAAAAAGAAGGAAAAAAGAAAAAAAAAATTACTCAAGATTTATTGTTGGTTAAAACTGAAAATTTCTTAATTTTGTTTTAATTAGCACATCTTGTGCTTAATTGCATGTTTAAGGCTAAATTGATGCTGCATTTGAGTGATAGTGATAGATCGTTCAAATTGAGGCTCAATTATCCTAAAATCAGGGGAGACAAATGCAAACTTTGACCCCTAAATTGACCAAAACTGTAAAATTTGGACCATAAAATCAAACAATTAACACAAAATACCACCTTAAAGTAACAAAATGGTCTATTCATAACCATCCTATGAACAAAAAAACTCAATTCAATTTTTCACACAACCTCGATTCCTTCTTCCCTTGGAATCCACAATCGGGTTCGGGTCCGTCATCCCCACCACGACCCGCTTCACTTTGGACTCAATCAAAGCTTTCGTTCAACTGAGGCTTAAATCGAACAATTGATTTACTAAGGCCAAATTAGTAAATTATACTAATTTGGTGACCTAATTTGTGGAAAAATGCAACCTTTGACCCCTAAATTGACAAAAAAAGTAAATTATTACCATAAAGCTACAAATGGTTTGTTGGTAATCATCCTATGCATAAAAAACTCGTTCAACTCCCTACACATCTCCTCCTCAACACCCGTGATAACCTCGATTCCTTCACTTCTCAACTTCTCAATCCCCTTTGAATCCACCAACTTTGATTAAAGCTTCGGTGCAATAAAGGCTTAAATTGAACAATTTACATGCTAATTGCGCCTCTATTATCCTAATTTTGTGCCCTAATCTGGGAAAAATTCAAACTTTAACCCCCTAAATTAACCAAAATAGCAAAATTTTGACCATAAAATCAAACAATTTTACCTCAATGTAACGAACGGTTTATTATTCATCATCCTACAAATAAAAAACTCGTTCAACTCCTTACACATCTCCTCCTCCACTCCACTCACAACTTAAATCCCTTCTCTCAACTTTTCAATCCCTTTCGAATCCACCAACGGGTTCGGGTAAATTATCCTAATTTTCCTAATTTGGTGCCCTAATTTGGGGAAAAAATGCCAACTTTGACCCCTAATTAAACCAAAATTATAAAAATTTATTCATATCAATTTACCTTAAAGTAACAAAAGGTCTATTCCTAACCATTCGATTTATAAAAAACTCATTCAACTTCCTACACAACTCCTCTTCGATTCCACTCACAACCTCAATCCCTTCACTTCTCAACTTTTCAATGCCCTTGGAATCCACCAACGGGTTTGGGTCCGTCATGCCCACCACGACCCGCTTCACTTTGGACTCAATCAAAGCTTGGGTGCAGGGCGGGGTGTGGCCGAAGTGGTTGCACGGCTCAAGGGAGACGTACGCGGTGGCGTTGAGGGACAAGGAGCCTGCTTGTCTCAGTGCAAATACCTGTCGGGAAATTGTTGGAAAAATTGTGGGATTAAACCTAATTTTGTGGTGATTTAAGAGGGAAATGTAAATATAGTGTACTATTAACGGAAATTTGCAAAAAATCCCCTGAATTATTCCAAAAAAGCAAAAAAATCATGCGTTATTGCAGAAGGGAGTAAATGATTACTATGTTTGAGAAAAGGGTAATTATTAACAAATAATAATGCAGTTTTTTTTTTTTTTTGCCATTTCGGCATAATGCAGGGGCTTTTTTTGCAAAAGAGGGAATTCAAGAGGGAAATTTGCATTTAGAACAAATTTTGCGGTAATTTAAGAGGGAATTCAATTATAATCATAATATATTATCAGGGAAATTTGCATTAAGTTCTGATTCACCTGCATGTATCAGCGCAAAGACCATAAATGTTGGCAAAATGTTGGCGAATTGAGTAATTATGCGTCCATTTAACAGTGAAATATTACCTCAGCGTGAGGCTGACCGGCTTTAGGATGAAACCCTTCTCCCACAACCTCTCCGTCCCTCACAATCACGCAGCCCACCATCGGATTCGGGCTCGTGCGGCCCACCGCCGTCCTCGCCAGCTCCACGCAGCGCCTCATGTAGAACGCGTCGTCCTTGCCTGCCTCGCATGTTATCATCATCCGACGGTTCGAAGTTGTTGGTTTGAAGCGGGAGGGAAAGTGAGAGCGTTTGGTGATGGGCAGTGGTTGGAGCAGAGAAGAGAAGGTAGCCATTAGAGTTTACAGAGTGATTTTGGGAAGAAGGAATAGAAGAGGAAGAGAGAAGAATTTGGGTTGAGTTTTTTTTAGACAGTAATATGTAAGGGGAGATGATATATATTGGGCCTTTTATTTTTTGGATTTCCTAGATATGGTTGATGTGGATTTGTACGTGGGCTGGGGCTGATAGTATTAGAGATATGTTGATTATTTTGTGCTAATGTACCATGTGGCAAATGAGAAATTATTTTTTAATTTTTTTAATTGCGAAATGAGAAATTAGTTACTACGAGAATTAATTAAGTGCCTGTTCAGCGAAATTTTTTTTATGTAGCATTTATTTGGAAAAATAATTGAGTAAATAACATTCATATGAAAAAAAAAATTAAGTAACTAGCACTATCGCTGTACCGCCAAAAATCCTAGCAGTAAAGACTAGTTTTCAATTTTTTTCCATTCGCTGGCTTAAACAGATTAATAACGAAAAAATTAGTTTCTACCGCCAGCTATTCTGGCGGTAGATGTGGAATTTTTTTTTGAGACGTCAAAATTTTTTCCCGTTTTTTTTAAATTAAGATCTACGTCAGCTGTTCTGATGATAGTGACACTTTTGCAAATACTTCTAGATCGTGGCTTTTTAGCGAAAAAAAATTGAAAAAATACCTGTCCCCCGCCAGAGACAAGAGTTGTGCCCCTTTTTTTTATAAATATTGACCAGTATGATAAATACTTCATATGCTCTGTAAATGTAATATATAAAGATTGAACATCAATCAGTACTCAATTCAGTGTTTAAATATACAAAGGGAATCTTTTATTTTACAGAAGAGAAGGCACTGTATGCTCAAAGAAAGATGTACTATTTCAGATACAAACACAAACTTTTTTCTTAAAAGGAGACGAGAGTTATGAAATCCTAGAACAAGAATGGCCCCAACATCTCTTATTTGAGCAATCAAGCCTCACCAAACCAAAACATACATTATTATTAGGGAAATTTTTAAAAAACCCCTCTCTTTTCTGGTATTTATCAAAAATCTCCCACCTTTACAAATTCTTCAAAAATCTCCTATAAAGTGGATTGAATATTTTTTAACTCCTTATAAGGTTAACTTTAACTTTTCCATCCATTACAATTTAAATGGACCAAAATGCCCTCATAATTATGTTCATATTTTATTTTATTTTATTAAAAATACAAAATAAAAAAAATTATATTTTGCATCAACTATAAGTAAATGAGAACTAAAATATGAAAAAAAAACATTATAAATAAAAAAAATATTTTACAGTAAAATAAATTAAAGTTTTATAGAATAATAAAAATAAAATTTGTAATTTAATAATAGGGGATATAATCAAATTAAATATAGAAATAAGAGAGGTATTTTGGTCAAGAAAGTTAATTAAATTATAATTAAGAAAAATAATAATTAACTTATAATTAAGAAAAATAATAATATATAATTAACATGATAATATTCTTTTATAAAAGACTGCGTGAATATTTTCATCAATAATTAGTAAAATAACTAATATATAATATATTATCTATTTGTTAAGTATATATTAATTTATGTATTAATTATATAGTAGTTAATTTAATAAATATAACATCATGATGGATGGAAAGTTGCATGTAGGGGTCTAAAAAAACTCAATTGGCTTTATAGGGAATTTTTGAGGGAATCTAAAAAGTGAGGAATTTTTGATAATATCGAGAAAAGTTGGGGGGTTTTGAAGAATTTCCCATATTATTATTGCACATATAGAAGTGACTTTATGTTACAATTAGTGCGTCGTGAATCAGTAAACATTTGGTTCTTCTACCGTCCGGACATCAGGCGGTAGAGTTATATATATATTTTTTCGCTTACAAACCTAGAAATATTTATAAAAGTGTCACTATTGCCAAAATAGCTGACGGTAGATCTTAATTTTCCAATTTTTGCTAATTTTCTTGCTAAAACGGATAAAAATTTTGACGTCTCAAAAAAAAATTCCATATTAGCTGGCGGTAGAAACTAATTTTTTCATAATTAATTTGTTTAAGCCAGCGGATGGAAAAAATTAAAAACTAGCATCTACCACCAGGATTTCGGCGGTACAAGCTCTCTACCACCAGATTAGCTAGGGATAATGCTAGCTACTTAATTTTTTTTTCATATAAGTGTTATTTGCTCAATTATTTTTAAACAACTGCTGCATAAAAAAAAGTATTGTTCGCAGACCCAGATTAAGACGGAATAGATGAATAAATTGTTTATTCCACTTTATTCCAACCGAACAGTGCAATAATATCTTGGATTAGAACACTAGAATAGTGGGTTTGAATTAGTGGTGTTTTTCTGTGGTCTGTCAAAGATTCTTCTTAGATTGGGTCTTCCTCTCTTGTAAATTTTGTCTGAAACAACATTTTATTCTTATTATTAATCAATACTTCACCAGTAAGCATTAAGCATTGCTCAACAGTAAGCTTTTTTTTCCCTTAAGTAGTAAATATATAAGGAGACATAATACATAATTGGGCCCTTTATTTTTTGGACCCTAAGCTCAGGTCACAAAAATCGAGTCTGTTGACATATTGATTTTTTGCTAATGTACCTTCTCACAAATGATAAATTTTTTTTTTTTTAAAGTTTAGGTCATTGACCTTTTCCCTCTTTTTGCATTTAGGTCACTTAGGAACCAAAGTTACTTCAAAGCTCAAATAATCAATTTTTTTTGTTAACGCTTGCTCAACATTTTTACCAATATTGAAATTTAGAATCAATGAACAGGTTCTTGTGAGCTGAATATAATCATATTTCAATACTATACACTGTCTCACACAAAATAATACATACAATGCAATTAATAATAATTGATCCTGTGCTCCTAGTTTTTAAACCATCAGCTTCACTGAATCGCATCCTAAGTGAATAATAGTTCCATCAATTCCCTTAAATAGACAATGAATATATATAAATCAACTTCCTGCTGATCAACAATTCTCCTGTGACATTTTTCTTTAATTTCTTTAATTTTTTTTTTAGAATTTCATTCAATTTCCTTCGAAAACTATCAATATGGCTGAGGCTGATAAGCCCAAACAACCATAACATAAGTAGATGGATTTTACTGAAGACTATCAACTTACTTGTATAATTACTCCCATATCTTTAAAGTATTTATCTTTTTTTCTTTGAGTATCGGCAAGCAGATAGTTTCTTGAAGGCAAAGTATTAATCTTTTTGGAAAGTGAAAATCACGATGGAGGTACTGTAGCGACTGTTTCATTTACATACTGTTTCTTCCGCATTTCTATATGTTTTTTGTTTTCTATATACTGTTTTTGTCTTTCACGTATATACTGTTTTACAGCCTCTAAAAACTGGATATTTATATACTGTTTATGTTTTCTATATGTGTTTTCTATATACTATTTTCGGTTTTTTCACGTACATACTATTTTTTAAAAAATAAATTTTTATATACTGTTTGTTTTTAATTTATATAGTTTTTATCTGTTTTATATACCGTCGCTATAGAGTTGCTACAATAGCGTCGCCCAGAATCAGCTCCCTTACCTTTTATCTATCAATATTCATCCTACAAAATTGGCAACCAAAAAATTCATAAAATGAAGAGATAATTTGTTTCATTATTGGAATAGACTCATTGATTATTTTTTTCAAACTATTATGATTTCCTGGCATCAGTAGGAAATAATAATTAAGAAGTGTGAGTTTGAATTTCGGAATCATTGAATAGCCGTTTATGAACAGAATATAATCATAATTTCAATGTTATACACTCACCTAATACAGACAATGCAATTAACAATAATTGACCAGGTAATTCATGCTCATTATTTTTAAACCAGTAAAACCGTCATAAAAACTATTATTACTATGTGTAAGAAATAAAATCACTCAGTATACACACATTTGCTGCTTGTGCAGATAAATTCAGCCGATAAATGACAAAATTCCGGTTCATCAGGTTCAGTGAATCATATCTTTAGTGAACACTTCATTTATTTCTCTTAAATACACGCAATGAGTATATAAATCAACTTCCTATTCAAAATTTTCCCTCTGACATAATGTTCCTTTCATTTCTTTCAGTTTCTTTTTTTATGGATTTTCTTTCATTATCTTTCCAAAACTATCAATGGCTGAGACTGATAAGCCATGCGTACCAAACTTACATAAATGGAATTTGGTGGATAAAAGTTGGAACTAATAATATGAATGGCCACTAATTCACCATATGTATTTTTTATATATATGATTAATAAAAGAAATGCATATAAGGAAATAAGTGATTCAATGATGCTCGTATCACATTGACTGGTAATATTGTTATGGAAACAATTACTCTGGGAACATTATAAGGGTCTATGACGTGTATAGGTGGCGCGATAGTGAAAATTTTGAATTCTTTTTTTGAAAATAAAGGTCATGATATTTCAAATGTTATACAATCATACAAAAAAATGCATACAATCTAGCTAACAATAATTAATGTTGAGATTATTGCTCCTCATTTGTTGACCGCTATGAGCCGTTACAGAAACTATCACTTTCTTACATGAAATATATTCACTCAGTATAGACTTGTTACAGCTTATGTCACGACATATATGTTCATCAGGTTCGACGAACCATATCGTAAGTAAATACTTCATTAAATTCTATTAGACCCACAATGTCTATATATACAACTCAAATTTCCCCTGAAGAAAGTTACACCTTGTTTGAACCTAGAAAGCAAAAAAGAAAAAATATTGTTTAATACCTCATCTTTTCCATTTTTGTTCGAAAAATACCTTCTTTATCAATGGCTGTTGCTGATCGACCGAGTGGATCTGGAATAAACCACCGAAGAAGAGTAGAGTTGAAAAGAACTGAAAATGAGGACGCACGATATGTGTGCTTCTCTAACTTCGTGCCGGTCTTTTTAGGAAAGCTAGTGAATTGTCGACCTTATGTGGGGTCGATATAGCAATCATCGTAAATTCACCTACAGGTAGCAATCAGAAAAAAGAAATTATTGCTAATATTTATTTCTTTATTATTCCATTATAGTATTATTCAACTAATCGTTTAAGCATTGGGTAATCAAAATGTGTCATTTATGTTAATAGATTAAATCTAGATATATATTTTTACAAAAAATTTCACCGATTTTTTTTAACAGGTCGACCTTACAATTTTGGTAGCCCGGCTTTTGATCCGGTTATAAACTGGTTCCTATCAAATACCCTGAACCAAACCTGGCCCAAATCCCAATTACCAAGCCGGACTCGTCAACCATCTAAACCAAGAACACATGACTCTCAGAAGCCAACTTGACAATCAACTAGCTAAAAAACCGGCGCTTAATGAGAGAATTGAAGAGGCTTCTGATAAAGCTCCAGAATGTGAATGGATTGAAAAGATTGAACAACTCAACTACCACGAGTTGGTTCGACTTTTTGACATGCTTTGTCAAATTAAATCTAGGGCTATTTCTAGACATATTGAATTGCTACATAATATTCGTAATCAATTATCTGGTCCAGCAGCAGCTAGTGTTGCTCCTCCACTTTTGATGAACCGAACTGGAAACCAATTTGAACCAGGTATATTTGTTACAGTACCGAGAAGTATAAAACCTAGTTTGATAGTTGGATTACACCATGGTAACCCACTTAATATACCAATAAACCCAAATCCAACAAATAGTTTTCGTCTTGGCTTGGTTGGCGAAAATTTGAATCCTATTAGTTTGCCTAGTAAAAATATGACAATACCATACCAGTCCGGTTCACAAACCCTTAATCAACAAGGAGGCTTTGATCAGAATTCAACAGTTCAACTTAATTCAATATTAAATAGGTTCAATCAGTTCAACTCTGATCTAGGCAGTTCTGGTCGACTCAATATTTGCTCGAATCGGTTCAACCCTAGCTCAAGTGGATGTGGATCAAACCTTGATCCAACTGGTTTAAATCCCGAGTCCTCTGATCCCAATCCTGATTTATGATCCTTTGATGATTTGATCAGTTATGGTATAATTAAATAAGATTTTTGTTGTATGTTCGTTTGTGATTTTATTTTACAGTTAAGTCGTTGAGGAGTTGTCATTTTTATGTTTAGAGCTTTGAGCTTTCTTAATTTGGAATAATATATGGTTTTCGTGGATAATGGTTTGTGTAGGATGAAAATTTGTTATTAACCGGCATGGCAGATAATTTTTATTACCTTGTAAGGCTTAGTAGACTTGTTAATAACAAAATATTCCAATCCAATATCAAGCATTCAAATTTGTGTGATGTTCTCTAGCTATAAAACTTCATTTTTGGAATTAAACAGTAAATTACTCTAATTTTCTGTTCACGCTATCCTTGTACTGCAATAATGATTCAACGGAATTCGAAAAGAAAGTAATTCTGGTAGTGAATGTCATATAGAATATATGATGATCAGAAAATTGATGGTATTTATTCGATCCAATTGATATATGAATCCTTGATCCAATTGGCAAATTATGTTGAAATCAAGTATTATTGTGTGATTGTTTTGCGCTAGAGTTAATTGCCCTGGACAATGTTTGCGGTAGCAGTTACATTGATAAGATTCAAACCGGAACACTCTATGATTTACTACAGTAATAACTTTTGAAATAAACCACTAAGTGCACATTTAGTTTAACAGATTAATCCCAATTTTGTAACATTTTGGTCCAAGTTATGAGAGAAATTGATTTATAACTAGATCTGATTGTAAAGTCTAAACCCTAAATGCTAAATCTGAAATGATTACCTTCAAATTAGTGGATGAGAATTGCCACATAAACACCAGAGAGCGTCAATTTCACTAGGTTTCCCCAAGAGACATTTAGGGAAGCACACCTGACGAGCATCCTCATGCTCCAGAAAAAAAAAATGAAAAAGAGAACATTTCTTGCATTGAAACAAAAAATTAAACAAGGGGAGCTTTTATAGACCGTGTTGGGATGAAAAGAGAAGATCTAATCCATTGCACAGATTCCATGAGAAATCTGATCAGAAGAGGCACATCCAAACCCAATGAATATTTTTTCCTATATAGGTATTTGATGTAAAAATGTATTGCATGATTAAGAGTTTCTCATTAATGTGTATGATTCTACTTTAGCAAATTTTGATTAAAATGCAGAGAATTATTCAAACTCTCAATAATTAAAAGAAATTCATGAACCAAAAATAGCTATTGCATATTATTAATGACTATTAAGCTTTCATTCTAAAGGCACAAGGCAACTAACAATATATAATTACAATTAAAAAAAACTAACAATATATAATTGAGGTCCATGCTCCTATATTAATTATGTTATTTTTATCATTTTTATAAAATATATTGTTTAATCTAATTTATATTTAGGTAACTATAGTCATCGGTCAAATTCATATCTATATGTTAGACTTATATTATCTCCCTTTGTATATTACTTTCAGTATTTTTCGTATTATTTTATGTTTATTTTGTTAGATTTCAGTTACTGCTGATGTTTCTCTTCATTTATAGGAAAGAACGATTCAGAGCCAAATGGAGATCAAAAGAAGCATATTGGAGCTATATAAATGGGAGCCCGAAGATGAATCATGGATCAGGCCCTTGGGCCCGGTCTGCCCAACGCAACCGCGGTAGCAATCACAGTTACCACGGGACTCTGCCTCACAACAAGCGAGGCAAGGAGCGCCGCGACCGAGGAAGTGAGTCTGCAAATGATTCTTCTGGAAAACAAATTATGCATGTTTAGCAGTCTAGCCCATTGCGCTGAAAGAATTGGCTTCATTTGATAGAAGGAATAAATCAGGAAATTAGATTTGATTTTTTATTGGGGATTAGATTTAGGGATTGATTAGGTTAGATTTAGAAAAGATTTGTTCCCTCCCATTAGGGTTCCCACCATTCTCCTATAAAAAGGGAGCCATAGGGCCGGCCAAAGGGGTCGTATTATTGGTAGCCATTCTTTCATTATTAGAGATGAGACAAATAAGATTGTATTGTTTTATGTATCACTTTTATTTATTTTGTATTTCAGTTATGCATTATTGTAGCTAAACACTTTCTAAGGTAAAGTTTGAGTAGTAGATCCAATATTTTTTTTGTTTCATCTTTGTTTGTGTTGTTTAACTCTTGTACTTAATATCTTATCTTGTGCTTTTATCTCAAGGTAAAACTATGTCAGTAGGTTAGCTGAGTGAAACCACGTCATTAGAAGGAGACTCCAAGGAGTAAAACCTAGTGCCTTGGTGTTAGATCGCGTGGTAAAGCTGTTGGGAAATCCATAGCCATGAATGTTACATGCGCAGCGGAATCTATGAATTTAACCCGCCCTAGAATCATCGTTAAGGGAATAAAAGTACGAGATTAACTATTAAAATTTATACCTCGAATCTTCCTGATCCGCGAGATAAAGAACGGATGTAGGTCTGAACTTTTCTGACGCGCAACCTTCTCCTTCCTGAAGGTCGACTCGGACGAACTTCTTGCTTCTCCTAGGGTAAAGAAACTGATCGCTCGCTAGTCTTCAAAGCAGAAGACATCTACTCGTATCCACGTCGATCTTCAGATGCACGGAATAACCGGACACGTCTAGACGAGTCCGGAAATACTTTCCGAAAGTAACTCAAAACTCTCTCTCTATATATATATATATATATATTTCTGTGTATTGGACGGCCTCTAAGGCTTCTGAATTGTGTGTAGAATAGAGGGACTCTGCCCTTCTATTTATACTAGAGAGAGAGGCGAACGATTGCCCAGTTACCATTACTAAAAAATTCTAATCTGCGTCTATTCTGTGGCCAACGAAACTATTCCGTTGCCAACAGAATAGGCATTTCCATAACGGAATACTTGGCAGCTAAGGTTATTACAGTTTCCATATCTATTCCGTTGGGAACGGCACTATTCCGTTGCCAACGGAATGGTACTGTTTTGTTCAATCAATTATCCAATAATCAATTATTTCGTTCACCAATTTATACATCATATGTATAACTATTTTGATACATATTCATCCAGTATGAATGGAGTTCATTGTGTGACCGTGTAGGTTCCATTTAACGCTGGCAACGACCTTCTAAAGATCGTAAGTCATGAGTAACCTCTAGACTGATGTCATGACTACCCATGTTAAATAAAATGATCAACGATCATAAACCTATCTGAATAGACGTTTGCTTATTCCTTTTATTCTATGATATATGTCTTGATCACGAGGCATGGAAGTATGTCATCCTTGAGTTTGATCAAAGTCTCTTTCCTGATCGAGAATTAGACTGAATAAATACAAAATGATATTAACAACACATGTTAATCCATTTTGAGCATGGCCCTGCATTTTCTTCAGTCCTAGTTCATCAGGGGGCCCAGAGATATCTCCCTCATGACGAGAGGAACAAATCTCATCTTGGTCACTCACATTCCTCATCATGATTCAGTGTATACCTAATGATAACCCTAATGATCATCCCATTACGGATGATGTATGACCATATTAAAGTATGCAGTTCCATCTACAGGAATCCATGGTGACCTCAGGTTGTAGGAACAAGCACACTATTCATATGAGAATCACTAATGACATATACCATGCATATTCTCATAGTGTGGTCAATCCAGTAAATGTTCTCTAACACATACCTATATTCCATACTTGACATCTCTATGTCCATGATCAGCAGAACATGATCATCTAGCCTGCGAATATACTGGTGTGGATATGTAGCTTCTTACCTGAAGTATGTCTATCTCTATAAATATCCTACATATCACTAGGGACAGTTTAGAATGTCATTCGTTGGTTCACAGCTCTACTATCAGAATCCCGTATTCTGATGACGTGAACCCGAAGTATCATTCTTGGTTGATTTAAGATTTACATTCACAACCCATAGACAGGGATATATAAGAAACAAGCTTTATTGAATAAATAATAATGTCTTAATACATAATCAATTTTCTAGTACAAATACATTTGGCCTAGGACACTAATCGTACAAGATTCAAGATCTACTTCGAGTATGTTCACACCACAGACTACAACAATGGTCGTTAGTCCTGACCTTCTTCTAAGGAGTCGACTTCGTCGCCAAAGACACTCTACAAACAACAACAGTAGAAGATTTCCTAGGAATGATTCCTAATGAAATCGATAATGTAGCAAGTAACATCTGGGTGGACAAGTGAGGAGCAACCAAACCGAAAATAATCTATGAAGTTAGCGCATCTACATACTTGGAAGCATGGATGGATGCCTTGACGAAGTATGTAGAGAAGCTCACCTCATCACCAATCTTCAAAGACAACACAGCTTAAGTAGTATCTGCAGTGAACAGTTCTAATTTATATTGTGATTTTTTCCATGAGATATGACACTCTGAGGATAATTGTATGGTATTTGCAACACATATCGAGGGTGAAAAAGTCGAAACATGTAATACAATAGAGATCTCTGATCCATTTACTAGAGAGAAGAAACTCCTACTAAAGCAGGACGAGAGGAACACTGGCAAAGATGAAGGAGACTAGACGGAGAACTACGAAAGAGCTTGAACCCTAGAATTCTCTAATATCAACTTTAACTACCACCTGTCGCAGACAAGGACTGTGACAGCCATGTCTGCGGCTCGATAAACGACAACTTTTATTTTCCTTTCCTTTTATTTTATTTTATTTAACCAAAAATAAAACCCAATTAAATATTTCGTCCGAACTGTGCATAAAAAACTAAAATCAACTACACATCCCATTGGATTCGACACCCAAAGTACTACCCGTAGTTTGTGCGCTTGCGATCGAAACTAAGTATATTCAGGTAATTTGGAAAGCAAATTATATCATATACCCAACACACACAATATATATGGAGTAACTTTAATTAATTTGAAAATTTACAGATAACCCCATATAAAAAAATCCTATGATAAACTTTTTATTTAAAAAAACATCCACTATCCACTTTTCCATCAAATTATTAGCTATTATTTTTGAAATTTTCATTTTGCTCCTATAATAAAATATTTTTATTAAAACTATTTTTCTAAGAAAATATTTTCTGAAAAAATATTTGCTAAAAAAATATTTTATCAAATTTTTTTCTAAACAAATTTTGAAAAAAAATCCGAACAAATAATATATGAAAATATTTTATTAAAAACTTGAAAACAATATTTCTTTAAAAATATTTTTATGAAAATATTTTTTATAATTATTTTTAAAACATAATTATTTTATTTGAGAAATTTGTTTCTAATAAATTTGAGAAAAATATTTTCTATAGAATTCTTTAAAAAAAAGTCTTACCAATTTTTTCTAACAAAAATATTTTTTAGAAAAAAATATACTTAATTTTTTTTTTGAAAAAAGCCCTTGAAAAAAGAAATCTTAAAAAGGGATATCTGGAATGTTTTTAAAAAAAATATTTTTATGAAAAATATATTTTTTAAGAACAATTTTTAATAAAATGTTTAAGAAATTTTTTTTAGACTTTTTTAAGGAAGATTTGATAAAAAAAAATTATATTCTTTCAGAAATTTTTTTTGTTGAAAATTATTTTTAAGAATATTATTTTTGGAAAAACATTTTATCACAGAGGCAAAATAGGAATTTCTAAAATATAACTAATAATTAGATGGAAAAGTGGATGGAAGGGGTTTTTCGAAAATGAAAAGTTTATCTTATGGGTTTTTTGAAAATTTGAAACAATAGGTTTTTTTTTTGTAATATTCAGAAAATAGGGCGTTATTTATAAATTTCTCAATTAGAAAAATCAATTGATATAATTATTTACTTCTTCATCAAATTAACCCCAACCTCTTATGTTTCACTTCTTTTTTAGCACTCTCATTGAGCCACATCATCACTTTATCTCGACCATTCGATCAACATTTTTGTCAAATCTTAGCCTTTCATTTTCCCAAATTTATTGATATTTTATGGCAGTATGCTTTTGGTTACTAAACATAATCATATGATTAGTTGAATTAGTGTTTTCTGTTTAATCCCTGATCTAGTAAGAACCATCCCTAACCCCTTAATTTTTATCTCTTTTTGAGCCCTCTCAATGAGCCACATCATCACTTTTATCTCGATCGTCCGGTCAAAATTTTTATCAACTCTTAGGCTTTCATTTTCTCAAATTTATTGATATTTTATGGCAACATGTGTTTGGTTATTAAAATATAATCATTTGATTTGTTGAATTAATAGTTTTTGTTTCATTCCTGATATAGTGAAAGCCGTTAAATTTGTTTATGGTCATCATATCTTAATCAGATGGTTTTCAACGAATCATGATCCAAAGTTATGTTCAAATATTAATACAAAGTGAATATGAAAAATTCAATATTTAAAATATAAATAATTTTGCTTTTCTTCTTTAAAAAATAATAACTCTTTATGAAATATTTTATTTCTCATGTTAACATCGTCAAATATAAATTGGTTGAAATTTTCTCTTTATTTTGTTGTGATTCCAATTTATTTTTTTCCTTGCAAAAATATGTTAATATAGAGTATATAAGAGAATATGTAAAATAATAATACACTAATTAACTCATATCTTATTTTTCACCTCTCTTTGAGCATTCTCAAAAGGCCTACCATCAATTTTTTCTCGGCCGTCAAATAATTTTTTTTCTACTCATAGCTTTTTATTTAAATTATTACCACCGTATCACCGTTGTTAACCTGGAGGCCTATAGAGGGGGGGGTTAAAAGTCCTAAATTTGCGGAAGCATGAATAATTAAACTTTTTAGGGTTTTACACATTTAAGTCTTAGACATTTTAGATGATGGTTATACAAATTCTAATTAACAAAGTAATTAAAATAAATAATTGAAAGTAAATGTGATATCGAACACCAGATCTATTGACGAAGTATGGTGAGCTGGTTGCGTTAGACTTAACCACCTGTTTACTTGCTAGCGGCTCTTACCGCGTTCACGAGTTTGCTTACTCTCCGAGACTTGCCTTACGGCTCCGATAGTCACTAATCCAAATAGTATTTGATTACAAAACCACGATCCACCGTCACCTTACAACAAACTCTTGATGGCCGGTGGAACAATCAACATACAAACGGTTTCTTTTGATCAACCAACAAACAATAATTGCTTGCTAATTTCTTCCTAATCTCACAAAACTATTGAGTGGATATTATTCAATACTAGAGATAGATAATTCTTGCTTTTTCTTATCAAAAATCTGATTATAAAATTCGGATTGGAGATGCCATTTTAAAGATGGAAGGAGCATCTCCCAAATAAGGAAAAACAGACTATTCCGTTGACAACGCAGTTATTCTGTTGCCAACGGAATACCAGAGAGGAAACAAAATCAGCCAAATAGATGCTCAAACTGCTAGAAATATGTGTATTCCATTAACAACGAAATCCCACTGTTTCTTCCGTTGACAACAGAATAATTCCAGTTTATTCCGTTAACAACCAAATAAGACTGTTTTTGTAAGAATAGACTATATTTAGTATAAACTAATATAACGCAAAACTTTACTACACACTAGAAGAACACGAAGAGCTCCAAAACTTGAACGCCAAGAATGCGAAACTTGAAAGCTAGAAAAGGCGAAGCAACTCTTCGACAACTTCAAATCCGATCGAGATAGATCTTTTGCACGTCGATTCGAACTTGATAAAATTTTCGCATGTCGACTCGAATTTGAGAGAACTTATGATCTTAAATATGAAACTCAAACAAGATTAGTAATTACGGAATAGTTTTAAACATCATCAAACCAAGAATAACAATCACATGATCTGTTAGATTAATATTTTGTATTATATCTGTAATTACGTGAGAACTATCATATAAAAAATTCAGAGTATAGAGAGCTATAATATATTACTTAATGTGCAATGGGTTTCAAAAAAACATATATGATCATTTTATACATAAATCATACCATTTTAACAACTAAAAAAGTAAAAAAAAAAAACTATGAAAAATAATGTTGAGAATTTTTTGAAAAAGTGAGTCATATTACATTTTTCTATGTATAATACATATATTTCCCATATATACAATATCATATTTTCTTTTTAACCAAACATGTTATTTATTATCTTTTTTCCTTTTTTAAAGTTAATCATATATAATTAAATCTTAAGTATTTTCAACTAAAATCTGTGAAATAAATTATCTTGCATTTTTATTTTTTTTATTCCTTCATCTAGGCCTCGATTAATAGTTGTTTTTTTTTTATTATATAATATGTTAAGAGATAATTCATAATCGTATAAAAAAATCAAAGAGAATAAAAAAGAGATGACATTTTAATTTTAGAAATCTTAATGCAAATATAAGTTGAGATTATAAATTAAATATCTATTATCTGTATTATTTAGTGGGTTATAATGTTTTGTTTTTTATGGTTATCATTTATGTTATTTTAATTTACATATGAAAATTTATTTGTATAGCGTTATCTCGTCCTTACAAAATTAGATTTGATATATAAAATATTTTTCAATGAATAATAAACGAATATAATATCTTATGATGTAATTAAAAATTAATTTAAATATAACCAACTTACTTAAGATAATTATTATATTTTATTTATTAAAAATTATGTCAATTCATTTTAAACTTTTATTTTGAATTTTCATAATTATAATTTATACATTATGGATTGAAATAAATCATAAAATTGAAATATTCGGAGCGAACTGTGTATTATCCTAGTTATCTTAATTATTTTATGGAAAACAAAGTACTACAAAACTCTAGTATGTTGCAATCGAAGTATTATTAAGAATTTTATATTATAATTATTTAGTTGCATATCCATTCAAGACTTTGACTTTGAGAAATTTCTCAGAAATATAATTTTGATAAACTTTTTCTTCATTATCACAGATTCACAAATTTTCTACTTCTATTTAATGCTCCATGGGTGCGGCTCGACTGCCAAGCTGACACGTGTCTATTGCTTAATATATAAATCTTTAGTTCTTATGTGTTAACTAAACAAAGTTGACCCAGTGATTTGACTTAAGGCTTCATGCAATATTTCCAAGCATGTGTCTAGATTTTTGGCTGCAAATTCCAAAGACGTTTATATGAGGCCAGTCACCCGTACAACCTTTCACGGGTCAGTTCGCTGCAACACAACATGGCATCCCTCATTCCTCATGTCCTGGCATGTAAGCTAGGCCCAAGTATACAGGCCAAGTACATCATTTAAAATGTGTTGCATGTGGAATTTAATACTGTGAAGGAAACCGGTAATAGTAGGGGAATGATTAGTATTTTGTGCTGATTTTCTGTGGCGTCATCTGTTTGTATTATTACAAAACGAACTACTTTATTAGTATATTTTGACCCGCCCTAATATGCTTGTAAATTTCTTTGTACAAAGTACAAAGTAAGATTCAATAAGAAGAATTGGAAGTATCCATTTATTTTGCAAATGGTGATGATTTTGTCCACTTACACTTCCCCTTAAAATAGTAGTAACGGGGAAAAATCATTTTCAACCTTGGAAAATATCAAATATACCCCTACACGGGATGGCAATTTGCTTTATCATGTAAACTCATGAAAATACTAAAACATCCTATATGCCATAGGAATTTAAAATGTCATATATTCTATAACATGGAAATATGTTACTATTAATATTATATCTCGCTACTACAATTCTTTTCGGTCAAAATGACAAACTATTTTTGAGGTTACACACATTATTTTTTTTATCAGTAAATTCTTTCTGATAAGCTTTCGTTGCATGGTCCCGAAACAACGCGAAAGTTACACTAGTATGCATATAAATGGATGATGTGTATTTGTTATAATGTGCCTCACTGCATACAAATAGTAGTTTGGTTAATATAAATATAGGAAAAAGAATTGTGCCTCCCATCTTATTTAGCTCATATTGGTTTCTAATAAGATGAAATTTCAAATTAGGAGACAGTACATACAATTGAATATTTTTTATTAGCTTCTAGTGGTTCCAATATATTTCAACACAAAGTTTCAACCGGCCCACATTGTTCACTCCCTATATTCCCATATTTTTCAGCCCAAAGTTTCATAATTTTATTTTGGTTTTTATTTATACCTTTATATTTACAACAATATAAATTAGATTCTAAACATAATATACCTTACATTCTAAATCTTATATCTTTATATTCATCACAATATACCTTATATTCTAAACAAGAAAAATTGAAGACTAAAATAATTGAATGTACAAGTCTCATTATATAGATCTAGAGAATGAGACTCATGAAGATATTTCTTTGTCAAAATGAGACAATATACATTTATATCACAACAATATACCTTAAATTATAAATATTATATCTTTATATTCTCAACAATATGTCTTACATGATAAATTTACTGGAAGTCATAAGGAGCTAGCTACTAAACAAAACAATTAGAGATTGAATTTCTTGAAAGTTATTTTTGAGCTTCTAGTCTTTTCAGTAAGATATGAGAGTTTGAGAGTGCATATCATTGGGAGTTCCAAAAGATTTTAAATAGCTCCCAATTATGTGGACACTTACGGCTTCTCTTGTACGGAAGTTAAGAAGCCACAATTTGTAGGAGGTAATTAGTTGGTCTCATAAATATATAATATAGCTAGACGATTACAAATACACATATTTTCCTTTTTAAAAAATAATTATTTAAATTTTAAATCAATTTGTTATTGCAAATATTAATTTACCAAATTTATCCATGCTAATTAATTGGCTGCTTATTGATTACCAAATAATTAGAAGTTACCATTTAAAAACCGAGAGCAACCTTAACGTAGTGAAATATGAGTAGAAAATCTAGGAGACCTGTGAAAAACAATGCAATGGCATGTAAATAGTTAAATATCACGTCCCTCAATTACTCTCTCACGGCCTCACGAGTAGGGGTGGCAACGAGCCGAGTTGAGCCGAGCTGGCATCACCTCGAGCTCGGCTCGGCTCGAGTTTTAATAAGATTCGAGCTCGAAGGCTTGGCTCAAGCTCGGCTCGAAAAAAACTCGAGCCAGCTCGACTTGGCTCGAGCTAGCTCGGGTTTAGTGCAGTTTTATTTTTTTGATAATTTTGTTAGGGATTTTATTCTAAAACTCGAGTTCAGCTCGAGTTTATGATTAAGATTTAAGATATGATAGGAATATATGATGCGTAAAACTATGTAAGGGGTCGAGCTGGGTCCAGCTCGAGCTCGGCTCGGTTTTGATTCGAGCTCGGCTCGGCTCGGCTCGAATTCAGTTCGAGCTGCTTTCGAGCGAGCTTTTTCGAGCTTTTTTCGAGTCGAGTTCGAGCGAGCTATCGAGCTACGAGCTTTTTGGCCACCCCTACTTACGGGTAACTAGTAAGTGAAGTGGGGGCAAAATGAGTCAGATATGGGCATTTTATATTTTTTCTTTAAAAAGTTCTCTTTTTTAAATGTTTATGAATTCCTTATAAAGTTGTCTTTCTTATATATTTATTTATAATTTCTTTTAAAAGTTGGTCTTTTTTAAATATTTATAAAAGTTGGGTTGTTGAAAACTTTCCTAATTCGTAATTACCTTATTTCTTCCTCCTGAAGGATCTTTAATCGCTCCATTAATGGCGTCGCCTCTCTGTAATTCATCATCATCTTCTCCTAATTCGGCTCAATTTGGGGATGGAGATCCATCATTTCCTTTGGTAATACTCTGTCTCTGTTTTTTTCACCTGATTTTCCACCAATTTTTCTTTTATTTTGAGGAAATTAAAAGGATTTTCTTTTTGGGTTTTGGGTATTTCTCTTGCCTGTACGAACTTTATGATTTTATGATTAGCATTTTGATCTCTAGACTCCTCTGTTGCTCTTGTTATGCATTTATTAGATATGCATCAATATTTTGTTTTCAATCACCAAAAATCCCTTGATGCTTACTAATAAAAAAATTGTTACGACATTAATATGATAATATCTGATGTTTACAATAGAAATTAATGTTCTATTTCTTGATTGGTTTTAATTTATTTCTGAATTATGTATATAAACCCAATTTGTATAAATTTTGTAGGCCATCACAAAAGATTCTCTTCAAGCAGCACAAGTAATAAGTTTATACAATTTTTTTTTGAGCTTCGATATTATTTTTTACTACAAAATAAAAAAAAACAAATTTTCTTTTGAGCCAAAATTTGGATTTTGACGCTTGTTCTATACTCTTTACATTTATCTACATATTGCAATAAATTATTAAACAGATGGCAGATTTGTGTAAAATTATGGACTTATTTGTAATAAAAGAAAGTCAAGCAAGAACTTTATTGATGCACCATAGATGGAATGTGGAGTGGGTTTTTGAGCAATTTGAAAGAAAAGGAAAAGACCTATTATTTTCAGAAGCAGGAATTTCAATTAATAATAATAAAGATACTGGTTTAATGAATTTGGAAAAATTATCCAAAAGTGGATTTAAATGTAATGTGTGCTTTGAGGAGCTTGAATTAAGCGAATTTACAGCTATGGATTGCGGCCATCTTTTTTGCAATTCATGTGAGTTCTATCATTTTTCCCTCTCTTAAAAAAACAAAATGAAAATAAGAAACAAAAAAAAAGATAATATATTTTTCAAATTTTTGTTTCCAATTTCTAGGCTGGACGGAGCATTTCATAATGAGCATAAACAACAATCAAGCTACAGAAATCCGTTGCATGAGCATTAATTGCCGGATCATTTGCGACCAAAACACCGTGTACCACCTTACCCTAAAAAAGGTAACAGATCATTCAGACCATTCACATTTAATGAAGCATTAAATGCTAAAATTACAATTATCTTTTAGCTTATGCATTTATTTCGTCTATATTTGGAACGGTTCTAATTAACTCAACGGCTAGTTACCGTAAACCCTAAACCCTAATCTAGGGTTTCAACTACTTTTCGCAACCTATTAACAACTTTCCTAATCTTCCTCAACTAACTTTCAACAAACCCATTTCTAACCTCCACCCCCCCCGCCCTCTCTCTCTCTCTCTCTCTCTAAAAGGATATCTCATCAGATACCCGTTTCCTCACGGAATCCAACTTAAATGACAACTCCTCCAACAAGTCGTTGATCCGGGCCGGGTCTCAACCCGACCCGTTTCACGAGATTGAATGTCTTTGTGCGACCCGCTTAATCAAGTCGTTGTCGGTTATGTAAGATTCTTTGAGGAAATGGATGAAAACGGGTCACTAATTCTCTATCCTTTTAGAGAGAGAGGGGGGTTAAAAATGAGAAATAACTTTTATAATCCTACTCAACTAAGTTTCAACAAACCCATTTCACATTTCTAACCCCTCTCTTTCTCTCTAAAAGGACAAAGAAGCAGCGACCCGTTTCACCCGTTTCCTCGCAGAATCCTACATAACTGACAACGTCTTCATCCAGTGGTGCCCCAGCACTCCCCCCTGCGGCCGGGCGATTCGAATCGCCCCAGGATCTGACCTGTTTCACGAGGTGGAGTGCCTTTGCGGGACACGCTTCTGCTTCAACTGCTTGGGAGAAGCCCACTCGCCCTGCCCGTGCAAGATCTGGGCGATGTGGGCCGAGAGAGCCAAGAACTCGGAGAAGAGGAGTCTGGACTGGATCGCGGATAATGCGAAGGTGTGTCCCGGATGCGGAAATGCGGTGATGAAAGAAGGAGGGTGTAATCTCGTGAGGTGCCGCTGCAGCCAATCTTTTTGGTAAGTTTACCGAGGGAAATCTTTGCAAAAAAACTCATATATTATGCCGAAATTGCAAAAACCCGTACATTTGAATATAAGTGAACACCTTTAGTTTTCGTACTTTAATTACTTTAAAACTTTTTTTTAATATAAGTTCATATTTATCTCTCTAATAATATTTCCTAAATTTAAATAACATCTCTCTCTAATATTTCTTAAACATATTTTAGAAATTTTGGAAATTTTTTAATTAACCTTCAAAAATAAGATTTTTTTTTTCAAGTGAGAGATAAATTAAACCCATAAGAATTTTTGTAGCTTTAAGAATTTTTGTGGTTTTAATAAATATTTTAATAAGTTCCAAAAAAGCCCCTGCGTTATTGGAAAGTGTAATTGTGCCCTTGTGTTATTTACCGAAATTGAGATAAAAGGACCTAAGTTATTGATGAAATTGCGAAAAAAACTCGGCATTGCTGGAAATTGCGAAAACATCCCCTGTGTTTTGTCGAAATCGCAGAACAGCTCTTGTATTTTGTCGAAATTGCAAAACAGCCCCAGCGTTTGTCTTCAATTTCTCTATATTAATTTGAAAATTTCTCTATATTATAAAGCGAATCTGACAAAGTCTTTTTTTTTGTTGTTCTGACAGTTGGTTATGTGGTTATGCGACTGGCAAAAATCACACGTGTGACCGCATAGAAGACCACATATGTAAACCAAAGTCAGAACACCCAAAAAGAAATCCTAACCCTAATCCTAACCCTAACCCTAATTCTGACAAAACTAAACCCCACCAGTTCCCGCATTATTGCGAACGGTACCAGTTCCATTCCGGCTCGCTCCAAAAAGAATCCGCCAGCTTCTCTCTCTTCCACACGAAATTTCTCTCTCTTCCTAATTGGATCCTTACCGGGTTCAAAACCCTAGTGAATTCCAGACGGGCTTTGTGCCACACGTACCCGTTTGCCTTTTTCATGTTTGGCGCTGAGCTGGTGGATAATAAATTGACGGATAGAGAAATTAGACGGGATTTGTTTGAGGACCAACAAGGCCAGTTGGAGATTTGTGTGGAGAGGCTCGCCATGGAAGTTGAGAATTTTTGTGACCAAATTGCCCCTTGTGAAATATCTGAGCTGTCGAGGCTTCGAGTTGTTAACCTTTCTAAGCTGGTTGATAAATGCTGCATGGACATGTAGGTTTCTTTCTTTTTTCCCTCTTTCTTTGTTTATAACATGTGTTTATATACACACCTACAAAAATGAATGTGGAAGATTTGTTTCATTTTGATTGTTATAATTGGTATTTTTTACTTTTTATTTGCTAAGCATGACATAATTGGCAGTTTTTATTTTTGAAATTTGTAGGTATGATTGCATTGAAGAGGAACTCTTACCTAATTTGGGCGAGAGAGTATTTATTGCACCATATAGGCCTTTCCAAGGTCTCGAAAAAGCTAGGGCATTTTAATTCTTCAATTAATTTAAAATGCAAATTCTTGAAAATACATTAAACAATCATAGAGGGACTTGTCTGGAAATGCGTAACTGAAACTTTTTTTACATAAAAAAGAAGGAAAGTTTGCAAAAAGGCATCTATATTACGTCAAAATTGCAAAAAGCCCCTGCAATATTGGAAATCACATCAAAATCATATATTATTGCCAAAATTGTAAAAAAGTCATGATCGTTAAATATGAGTTAACACAGTTAGTTTTCATACTTTAATTACTTAAAAACATGTTTTAATTATTAATTAACATTTCTCTCTCTAATAATATTTTATAAATTTAATTATCATCTCTCTCTTTAATGTTTCTTAAACATATCAAGGAAATTTTATGAGTTTTACTTAAACTTCAAGAATATGATTTTTTTTCACGGAGAGAATTTAATTGAACTTTGAGATTTTTTTGAGCTTTAAGAATTTTTTTTATTAAATTTTAAGATTCTTTTTATTTTAATAAGTTTCTTATGGGAAATTTGCAATAAGCCCCTGGATTACTAAAATTGGCAAAATATCCCCTATGTTATTTGGAAAAAGTTGCAAAAAGGCCTACCGTTAGTTAGGGCTTAAACTGTTAGTTTTCATACTTCAAGGAATAGAAAATGTTTTACATTTATTCTTCTCTCTCATAAGAATTTTTAAAATTAATTAACATTTCTTAAACTTAATTAAGAAATTTAAATTAATTTAATAATAAATATACATTAACTTAATTAATTTTATTATTATACCTTAATTTTATTTGAGAAATGTTAGTTAATTTTAAAATTGTTATTTGAAATAATATTTTCTAAACTTAATTATGAAAAGCGTAAGAGTTTTTTAATTAAATTTTAAGATTTTCTTTCAAGTGAGAGACTAATTAAAATTTATGAATATTTTTAACTTAATGCATTATTTAAGTTAACCTTTAAGATTTTTAATTGTTAATTTCAAGGTATAGAGAGATTAATTAAACTTTAATTTTTTTCAAATAGTTAGAGTAGAAAACTAGTGGTGTTCGTTTTTAACTAGAAATGGGGACTTTTACACAATTTTGTAATAATTTAGGAGCGTTTTTTTCAATTTCCAATAATGTATGGAATTTCAGCATAAAGGAGAATAATCAACGGTGTATTACATCAGTAAAAAAGGAAAGGCAAAACACAACAAAGCTATGAAACAAATAGCTAATATAAAAGAAATGATAATGAATTTCTATCAAAATTTCTCTAAACATAAAGATAAAAACTGCAATAACTATAAAAAAAATTCTCGGAGACATGGAGGAATATGTAAGTTGCAGTATTCTCATCATATTTGTCATCTTATCCGTGATGCGTTTCCTTGAGGAAACCCAAAGTTGTCTACGGAGTTTTAATTTGGACTTCTCTTGATATCCTCTCATATCTTATCTGCCAATTAAATTTGGAAAATCATTTAATCAGAACATCACTATTCTCTCGTATGAATGATATAGATTTACTAAATAGCACATGCATTTGATTTACATTTCATCGCATTTGCATGAATTTGCTAAATCTCATTATAATTTTAGATAAGATCCATCACAGAAATACTGTGGTTGTTCGATTCTGCACAAGATTAATATGAATGATAGTTTTTAAATGGCAAATACATTATTTTTTATATATAATAATTCCAAATTAATTAAAGCTACTCCATATATAGTCACGCAAATATAAATTAGATTAAACAATATATTTTTGGTAAAAAAAAATATAATTAATGTAGCAATAATGTTAGAAGCATGGACCTCAATTATACATTGTTAGTTGCCTTGTGTGTCTTTAGAATGAACGCTTATATAATTAACCCAAACCCCTTATTTTTCACTTACTTTTGAGTCTCCTCAAGAAGTCACAGCATTACTTTTATCTTCACCGTCCGATCAATTTTTTTATCGAATCTTAGCCATTCATTTTCTCAAATTTATTAATATTTTATGGTAACATGTGTGTGGTTATTAAAACATAATCATATGATTAGTTGAATTAGTATTTTGTGTTCCATCCCCGATTTAGTGAGAACCGTTGTAAATTTGTTTGTGACCATCAGATCTTAATCAGATGACTTCAATGAATTATAGTTCAAAGTTATGTTCAACGAGTATTTCAATTTTATTAGTTATTTCAATCTAATAATGTATAACTTACAATTATGAAAATTCAAAATTAATGTTTGTGAATTCACATTACATAAATAATACATGAGAACTCAAAATTATTGTCTTTAATTTTGTTATGTCATTATGTCTTGGCATATTATATTAGAAAAATAAATTAAGTATTAATCGGGTTTAGATGAATAAGATCGGAAAAAATAAAATGCAAGATAATTTATTTCGAAGATTTTTGTTAAAACTACATAAGATTAAATTATAGATGATTAACTCTAAAAAAAATAAAAATAATAATTATATTTAATATTAACATCACTCATTTTCTTATTATGAAACCAACAATACATTAAGTAATATAATATAGTTTTCAATATTCGAAATTTTGTTTGAGATGATAGTTCTCACATAACGAAGATATCACACTGAATATTAATCTAACTAATCATACGATATTATGATAATAATTAAAATTAAAAGCTAAGATTTGATAAATTTTTTGATTCGACGGCGGAGAGAAAATTGATAACAGTTCTCTTGAGAAATTTCAAAGAGGGGCAAAAAAATATGATAAGAGTAAATGAGCTTATCATTTTATTACATGTTCTTTTATATACTCTATATTCACATATTTTATCAAGAAAAAATAAAATTGTAATCATAACAAGATGTCTTTATGTGATATTATGATAATAATTTAAATGAAAATATAAGATTTTAAAAAAAATTGATCCAACGGCCGAGATAAAATTGATAGTAGGTCTTTTGAAAATGCTCAAAGAGAGATGAAAAATAAGGTATAAGATATATGTTAATGAACAGATCATTTTTGTACATCTTCATTTATATAGTCTATATTCACATATTTAGCAAGAAAAAAAAATTGGAACCATAAGAATATGGAACTACAAATATAGAGAAAATTTCAACAAATTTATATTTGATGATTTTAATATGAGAAATAAAATATTTCATTAAGAATTATAATTTTTTAAAGAAGAAAAAAAATTATTTATATTTTAATGAGTAAATTTTTCATTAACTATTCGTACATGTGATATTGTGGAAATAATCTAAATGAAAAGCTAAGATTTAAAAAAAAAATTGATCCAGCGGCCGAGATAAAATTGACAATAGGTCTCTTGAGAATGTTCAAAGAAAGATGCAAAATAAGGTATAAGGTATAAGTTAATGAGCATATTATTTTTGTACATCTTCTTTTATATAGTTTATAGTTACATATTATAGTAGGAAATATTTTTGGAATCATAACAATATGGAACTCAAAATAAAGAGAAAATTTCAACAAATTTATATTTGCTGATTTTAACATTAGAAATAAAAATTTTCATTAAGAATTATAATTTTTTAAAGAAGAAAAGAAAAATTATTCATATTTTAATGAGTGGACTTTTCATTAACTATTGGTATTAATAATTGAGCATAACTTTCCATCATGATTCATTAAAATCATCTGTTTAAGATCTGATGGTTACAAACAAACTCACAATTTTTTCTCATTAAATCGGGTATGGAACACAAAACACCAATTCAACCAATCATATGCTTATGCTTTAATAGCCACATAAATGTTGCCATAAAATATCAATAAATTTGATAAAATGAATGGCTAAGATTCGACAAAAAAATTGATGGAACGATCGAGATAAAAGTGATGATATGGCCTTTTGAGGAGGCTCAAAAGTAGGTGAAAAATAAGGGGTATTAACTATTGGTATTAATAATTGAGCATAACTTTCCATCATGATTCATTAAAATCATCTGATTAAGATCTGATGGTTACAAACAAACTCACAATGGTTCTCATTAAATCGGGTATGGAACACAAAACACCAATTCAACCAATCATATGCTTATGCTTTAATAGCCACATAAATGTTGCCATAAAATATCAATAAATTTGATAAAATGAATGGCTAAGATTCGACAAAAAAATTGATCGAACGATCGAGATAAAAGTGATGATGTGGCCTTTTGAGGAGGCTCAAAAGTAGGTGAAAAATAAGGTGTTGGGGTTAATTATTAATATCAATTGTTAATGAAGAGTACGCTCATTAAAGTATAAATAATTTTTCTTTTCTTCTTTAAAAAATTATAATTCTTAATGAAATATTTTACTTCTCATATTAAAATAATCAAATATAATTTTTTTAAAATTTTCTCTTTATTTTGAGTTCCATATTGTTATGGTTCTAATTTATTTATTTTTTTGCTAAAATATGTGAATAAAGACTATGTAAAAAAAATGTACAAAAATGATATGCCCATTAAGTTATACCTTATACCTTATTTTTCATCTCTTTTTAAGCATTCTCAAGAGACCTATCGTCAATTTTATCTCGGCCGTTGGATCAATTTTTTTTCAAATCTTAGTTTTTCATTTAAATTATTACTACAATATCACTTGTATCAATAGTTAATGAAGAGTTTACTCATTAAAATATAAATAATTTTTCTTTTCTTCTTTAAAAAATTATAATTCTTAATGAAATATTTTATTTCTCATGTTAAAATCATCAAATATAATTTTGTTAGAATTTTCTCTTTATTTTGAGTTTCATATTGTTATGGTTCTAATATATTTTTTTCTTGCTAAAATATATGAATATAGACTATATATATGAAGATGTACAAAAATAATATGCTCATTAACTTATACCTTATAACTTATTTTTCATCTCTCTTTGAGCATTCTCAAAAGACCTATCGTCAATTTTATCTCGGTCATTGGATTATTTTTTTTTTGAAATCTTAGCTTTTTATTTAAATTATTAGCACAATATCACATAAAAACATATTGTTATGATTCGAATTTAATTTTTTCTTGATAAAATATGTGTATAGACTATATAAAAGAACATGTAATAAAATGATAAGCTCATTTACTCTTATCATATTCTTTTATCCCTCTTTGAAATTTCTCAAAAGAACTATTATCAATTTACTCTCCGCCGTCGAATCAAAAAATTTATCAAATCTTAGCTTTTAATTTAAATTATTATCATAATATCACATGATTAGTTAGATTAATGTTCAATGTTATATCTCCGTTATGTGAGAACTATCATCTCAAATAAAATTTCGGAATATTGAAAACTATATTATATTAGTTAATATATTACGGGTTTCATAATAACATATGTGTAACGCATAACATTTTAACATCTAAAAAAAAAAGAAAAAATAGCACTGACAAATTTTTGAAGAGAATGAGTAATGTTGCATTTTCCTATTTAGTATACACATTTTTCCCATATATATAAAATTAAATATAATTATTATTATTTTTTTAAAGTTAATCATCTATTATTTAATCTTATTTAGTTTCAACTAAAATTTTCAAAATGAATTATCTTGCATTTTATTTTATTTTTATCTCATTTATCTAAGCATGATTAATACTTAATTTGTTTTTCTAATATAATATGTCAAGACATAAGAAAATCAAAGACAAAAATTTTGAATTCTCATATATTATTTATATATTATGGATTTACAAACTTTAATTATGAATGTTCATAATTGCAAGTTATACATTATTAGATTGAAATAACTATTAAAATTGAAATACTCGCCGCGAAGTGCAAGCATTATCCTAGTCATTAATAATATGCTATGGCTATATTTGGTTCATAAAATTCTTTCAATTATTGAGAATTTGAATTCTCTGCATTTTTTTTCATGAAATTATTCTCTGCATTTTAATCATAATTTGCTAAAACAGACTCATATATGCATTAATGAGAAACTCTTAATCATGCAATACATTTTTACATAAAATGTTACCTATGTAGGAAAAAAATATTCAATGGATTTTGGAGGTGACTCTTCTGATCAGATTTCTCATTGAATTTGTGAAATGGATTGATCTTCTCATTTCATCCCAGCATGGCCTATAAATTGTGCTCTTGTTTCACTTTTTTTCAATTCAAGAAATGTCTTCTTTTTCATTTCTTTTTTTATTGAGATACTTATCATTTTTTAATTCTGGAGCATGATGGTACTCGTCACGTGTGCTTCTCTAAATGTCTCTTCAGGAAAAGCTAGTGAAATTATCTACCTCTCTGGTGTTCATATGGCAATTCTCATCCGCTAATATGAAGGTAATCATTTCAGAATTTGCGTTCAGGATTTAGGATTTACAATCAGATCTAGTCATAAAGCAATTTCTCTCAAAAGCTTGGACCAAAAATGTTACAAAATTGGGATTAATCTGTTAACTATAGATGTGCACCAAGAATAGTGGTTTATTTCGAAAAGTTATTACTGTAGTAAATCCTGGAGTGTTCCGATTTGAAACTTATCATTGTGAGTGCTACCGCAAACATTGCTCACGGCAATTAATTCTAGCGCAAAATAATCACACAATAATACTTGGATTTAACACAATTTGATGGTTGGATCTAATACTGATTCATATATGCAATTTGCCAATTGGATCGAATAAATACCATGTGTTTTCTTGATCAGCTTATATTCTATTTGACATTCACAGCCAGAATTACTTTCTTTCCAAATCCGATAAATAATTATGGCAGTGCAAGGATCACGTAAGAAGAAAATTATAGTAGTTCACGGTTTAAATCCAAAATAGAAGGTTTATATCTAAACAATATCACACAAATTTGAATGCTTCATATTGGGTTGGAATATTTTGTTATTAATAGGTCCACTAAGCCTTACAAGGTATTAAAAACCATTATCCCCACCAAAATCATACATTATTCCAAATTAAAGAAAGCTCTAAGCTCTAAACATAAAAATGAACTCCTCAACCTGAAAATTAAATCACTCAAACATACTACACTTATTTAATTATAACATAACTGATTAAATAATCATAAACCAGGATTGGGGTCAGAGGAGTCGGGTTTTAAACCGGTTGGATCAAGGTTTGATCCACTTGAGCTAGGGTTGAACCGACTCGAGCCAATATTGAGTTGACCTGAACCAACTAGACCAGAGTTGAACTGATTGAACCTATTTAATATTGAATTAAGTTGAACTGCTGAATACTGAGCAAAGCCTTCTTGTTGATTAAGGTTAAGTGAAGTCGACTGATATGGTATTATCATATTGTTACCTGGCAAATTAATAGGGTTTGAATTTTCATGGACCGAGCCAAGGCGAAAACCATTTGTTGGATTCAGGTTTATTGGTATGTTAACTGTGTTACCCTGGTGTAAGCCAACTATCAAACTAGGGTTTATACTTCTCGGTATTATAATGGATGAACCTGATTCGAATTGGTTTCTGGTGCGGTTCATCAAAAGCGGAGGAGCAACACTACCTGGACCATCTAATTGATTAGGATTATTATTGAGCAATTCAAATTGTCTAGAAGTAGCCCTAGATTTTGTTTGACAAAGCATGTCAAAAAGTCGAACCAACTCGTCATAGTTGAGTTGTTCAATTTTCTCGACCCATTCACATTCTGGAGCTTTATCAGAAGCAGATTTAATTCTCTCATTAAGCAGGGTTTTTTTAGCTGATTGATTGTCGAGTTGGTTTCTGAGAGTCATGAGTTCTTGGTTTAGATGGTTGAGAAGTCCGGCTTGGTAATTAGAATTTTGCGCAGTTTGGTTCGGGGTATTAGATAGAAACCGGTTTACAACCGGATCCAAAGCTGGGCTACCAAAACTGAAAGGCCGACCTGTTAGAAAACAAATTCAGCAAAAAAATTGAGTGAAAATATATTTATCTATATTTAATCCATTAACATAAATGATACAATTTGATTATCCAATGCTAAAACCATTAGTTGTATATTACTATAGTGGAATACTATGAAATAAATGTTAGCAATAATTCCTTTCTTCTGATTGCTACCTGTAGGTGAATTTACGATGATTGCTATATCGGCACCACATAAGGTCGATATTTCACTTGCTTTCCTAAAAAGACCGGCACGACGTTTTGAGAAGCACACATGTCGTGCATCCTCATTTTCTATTCTTCTTATCACTACTCTTCTTCTGCGGTTTCTGGAGCCACTCGGTTTATCAGTGACAGCCATTGATAAAGAAGGTATTTTTCAAACAAAATTGAAAAGATGAACGAGTTTAACAATATTTTACTTTCTTTAGGGATGAAATTTGAGTTGTATATATAGACATTGTGGGTTTATAAGAATTTAATGAAGTATTTACTTACGATATGGTTCGTCGAACCTGATGAACAGATATGTTGCCACACTAGCAGGAATGTGTGGATAGTCAATGAATATAATTCATACATGAATTAATATTTTTCTGTAACGGTTCGTACCGGTCAACAAATTAGGAGCAATGAATTAATCTCAATTATTATCAGTTCCATTGTATGCATTTTTTGAGTGAGATTTGAAATATAAGAACTCTTTTTATCTTTTTATTCTCAAAAAAAAATTCAAATTTTCAGGATGACGCCACCAATATGCGTCAGAGATCTTACAATGTTTCCAGAGTAATTGTTTGCATAACATATTACTAGTCAAGTACGAGCGGTGAACCTCAATTATTTGTGTCATTGAATCACATTTTTTTTGAAAAAATTATGACGCTTTCAAAGAAGCGTGCGTAAGCGCCATTAATCAAGTCAAGTTACAATTGCAACCCTCCTCGGATGGAGTTTTTTTAAGAAATGAAAAGGATAACAAATTACAAAAATAACCAAAAATGGAGAAAATAAGAAAGAATATACAATAAATGAAGGAATAGAAACCTTAGGCTAAATGAAAGTATTAACTTATTCTTCTATCTCCGTTTCGTTTCAGCAACATTTGACTTAGTTCGTCTTGCGAGGTTGAAGTCATCTTCAGGCAGCAACGCTACGGCATTCTCTGTGGCCTCTTTGTCCCTGAATATCCCATATTACACCTCTCCCACCAAATAGTGAGCACGCAAGACAATGTCTATATTCTCTTGCCCGTGTAATCCCTTAGGTGCCAAGATTATTATTACATCTCTTTTGTAGGTTGTCTGGCGTCGGTAGGATATTCCTTATTAATTTCCATGCAAAGATTTTTATCTTTGGCAGCACTTTGAGGCGAGAAATGTCGCTTGCGGGTTTGTTTTTAATTCCCAGGTTGATTTTGTACAGTACTATAATCTATTTGAGGGTTTTTTTTTGGAGAAAAATTTGAGGATTTTTTTTCACCAACATTTTTTTTTGAAGCTTCCGGAGGCGATTGCCTCACTGAGATTATATTAAATAAAATAAAAAGTTCATACAAATAAAAGAAAATAAAAATAAAAAGAGATATTTACAACACAGACTTAAAAGAGAGAAGAGAAAACATCAGTCTAAGCCCTAACAGTATGTCTTCCATTTGTGAACTGTTGGGTAATTTCTGCTATAATGGTCAAACGATGTGGTCTTTTTTGTCGGAAGATGCATTGATTACGCGCTTTTCAGATGCTCCAGCCACGTGCTTAACCAGTCTGTCTCCCATATGCGTCGGCTATCCTTCACTTTGCCTGTGACTTGTTGTCTCCAAAAATCGGAAATGTTGTCGACCAAGTCAGTGTCCACCTCTTTGTGTAGCCAGACTTGGGAAACAACATGAATGTGCAACAAAACATAGACCATGTTAACAATTTGCACTTATGGAAAATTAACTCCATTATGGTCCCAAATGGCCCCTCGCCCCCCTTCTTTCGTAGGTACGTACTCTGGGCCTTAACTCTTGGTTATTAATGAAGGATGGCCTCTTTCCCCTGAGTATTGACTGTGACTTAAATTGCAGTGCATGAAATCAAATTTTGCCGATGCAATTTGAACTCTTAAACTTTTGTATCTTAACCAAGATACTTAATAACTAGACTGGAGGCCCATTTGCAGGTTAATCATTCTAGTTATTGTTGTGTATAATTCAAATTACCGCCATATTAGTATGATGGAGATGATATAAAATTGTAATAAGGTTTGGCAATTCATGCAAACACAATGATATAAAATTATTATTTTATAAATATTAGATCATTCATTTGAGAGAATAGAAATATTATGATAGCATTTTCCAAACTTAATTAGCAATGAGGTATTGGAGGATACCATGTCCAACTCGCGTGAAAAGAAAAACTATGTTGATATTTCAAATTGAAGGCTAGAGCCAAGGCAACTTTTTCCTCTAACTTAAGCTTTCTCTTTGATACCAATTCTCAATTTTTTTTTCTTTAACCGATGACAATTAAAGGTCAAGGGACCAAATAATGCCAAGTAATTTACCGAGTAATATTCACCTACCTTACATCCTTCGACTCAACATGGTGTTTCATCTTCCCCATCTCCTTCACATCTACCGCTCTATCAATGTCTCCACCTCCAGTAGATTTCAAATTATAATTTTAAATAAAGTTTCAGAGTTCCCACTCTGTCTCTCTCCAGCGATGTCTCTTCTCTAATTAATTCAATTACACAAATAGTTTGTACTACACTCTCCTAGCTCAAATGTCCAAATTTGTAGACTGGTTTGCAAGTTATGTAAAAAATATTTTGCATTGTTAACTTTTAAGAGTTTCTAACTGTATGCAAGTATATTATAGCAAGCAAATGATAATTAAAATGCTGAGAAGTGAGAATTCAAACATTTAAAAAGGAATGAACTTCATGAACCAACTGTAAATCACATTAATCATTGATGATCGTATATGCTCTCATCTCATTCCATAGACATAAAGGCAACGAACAATATATAATGCTGAAATTTTCAAATATCCCTAAACTTTTAAAAGATATGTGAAATTTTCAAATACCCCCAAACTTTTGGAAGTAGTTTAAAAAAATTCTAGAATTCTATATTTTCTTTCCTATTCATATAATTGAAATGATTTTTTTTAATGGCCAATGTTAATCAAGGATCTGGTTGGTTGTGCCTTATTTCGTCTCATGTTATGGCCCTTCCAGTTATAACCTGCATCGAATTTTTAAATAATGGACCTAAAGAGGGTGATAAGATTTTGCACTCGCATGTTTCATATTATATTTTTGTTGTACTTTTGAACGTGACAAATATTTCACAATGGATACTTTTATAATTTTTTTATTAAAAAATATTTTTCCATCTTATTGTAAATAGCTTAAATTCAATTGTAATTGTAGTGCATAAAATACAAAATTATACACATTCCTCTATGAAAGACCATTATATCACCATCTATATAATCGCTACTTACCGTTAACCATTGCCAGCTGATAAAGGTAACAAGTTTGCATTTGAAAGTCGTTCATGTTATTGTTGTGTCCAATTCAAATTACCACAATATTTGTATGATGCATATGAGGTTTGGTAATTCATGCAAATGCAATGAAATATGAATCAATTTCATATAGTACTTTATAAATACAGACCGTATATATGAGAGAATAGAATTATTATGAATACAGTATTTTCCAAATTAAATTAGCAATGAAATATTGGAGGATATCTTGGTTAGATTACGTTGAAGGGTAATCATTGGTGCCAATGATCTCTTTTCTTATCTAGCTTAGCCTTTGTCTTTAAATTTGTTTCTCGAAATCCTTTTTCAGTGACGAAATTAATGAAGAGAAAAAATATTTTCACTAAATGAAAAAAAACTTTGTTAATTACTCTTTCATTTCTTTGGTAATATATATGGAAGTTTAGATAATATATTGTGCATTATGATGATAAAATTATAAATCAATAAAAACCCTAAAAAACGAACAGGAAATCGACAAAAGAGCTTCCAACATTATACCAGAATTTCAAAGCAACCCTAGACAGTTAGAAATTGCAAACTAAACCCTGCATTCTTATGAAATTCAAAAACAAGTCCCTTGTGTGACATTAAACTTAACATCAATAATTATCTTATTAACCGTGTTAACTCTAATAAATCACCACAGACTAATTTTCGAACTTCTTCAAAAATGTCAAGGCTACTTCGAAATCTTCAATACTTCAAGGGCTTTTCTGTAAAATTCTCAAAACCAAAAACTACCTACTTTTCCATTTCCTCTTCCATCTCATCATCATCCTCATTATTATCTCCATTATCAAATCCACCGCCCATTTCACACAATTTCTCCCAAATCCAATCAGAAACCGGCACAACAGACAATCTAGGTTACCGCAACAACGCAAAGCTTTTCAATTCCTTCTCCTTTTCAGCTGCCTTTTTAATCTCCTTCAATTCAACGTGGTGTTTCATCTACCCCGTCTCCTGCACGTCCACCGCCCCATCAATCTCTCCGTCTCCAATCAAATACCTATTATTCCAAATCATAATTTTAAACATCTCTTTTTAAGTTCGAGTTCATACTCTCTCCCCAATCTAATCTCCGCTAGCTCAGTGTTAAATTTGATGCTCATATGCAAGTTAAATACAAACAAATATATTCATAAATTGCCACACAAATGGAATAAATTGTTGAGCCATTTGGAATTTTACATTTACAATACCATGATTTGATGACTCGGGCGACGCCGACGATCTGACGGGCGGAGTGGTAGAAGACGGAGAGATCGCCGGGAAGCATGGATTTGAGGTGGTTGATTTGCAGAGGGAAACGAAGTCTTTTGGTTTAAAAGAGGGGGTGGAATGAATGCTTTGGGTTTAGACCGGCCCGTTTAGTTTTCATTATAGGCCCAACGTGGCTTCTCATGATACAATACATTGTGTATATATATTATGGGTGTGGCTAAAAAACATACGTATGCACAACATACGTTTTTTAGCCACAACTAAAATACGTATTAGAAAAATAAAAATAAAAATTTCAACTGTACGGATGTAATATATATGTTATGAATATGTTGTGGATTAATTTTCACAGGAATCAGAATAATATATCATTTCCATCATGTATCATCAAAAATATGCAGCACTATTCAAAACATATATCGGATTAATAGTTTGATGAAACATGATGGCAATGATATATTATTCTGATTCATGTGCAAATTAATCCACAACATATTCATAACATATATATTACATCCATACGGCTGAAATTTGAATTTTTACTTTTTATAATCACTTTACGGGTATTTTTAAAAACGGTATGTTCGACATACGTATGTTTTTTAGCATCTCCCATATATTATTATATATTATTTTTTTTAGAGAAAAGCCCAATTTTGCCCCCTCAACTATTGAATTGGCTCATTTTTAGTCCCTTAACTTTTTTATGGTGCAATTTTATTCCCTCAACTATTTAATAGGTGGGTTTTGGTCCTTTCATCCTTTAAGTGCTTAAGTGTATGTTAAATATGACACGTAAGCAATGACGTGACATATATTTTTAACACATACACAATAACGTGTTAACTTTTATTTAACAAACAAACATGCATAAAAAATATACATTTTTTAATAAAAAAAATGTTTTAAGAAAAGAGGGGAATTAATGCATTTTTTTTATTTTTTTCAAATATTTGTCACTTTACTAATGCCACATCATTACTTACATGTCAAATTTAACGGACACCTAAGTACTTAACGGATGGAAGGACCAAAAATGCACTTATTGAATAAATTGAGGGACTAAAATTGGACCAATAGAAAGTTGAGGGACAAAAAATGAGCTAGTTCAATAGTTGAGGGGGGCAAAAATAGACTTTTTTTTTAATAATTAATTATATATCTAAAAACTGAAAAATAAAATAAATAATAATAAGAATGATGAGAATATAAGGGAGTAAGAATTTAAAACCAATCGTATCTTATACAAAGAATAGGTGAGATATCATTTCTTGCTATGGTTCTTAGAGTTAATGTTATTAGTAAAAAATAAAATAATAATAAAAATGTACTTGGAAATAAATAGATTTTTATAGGAAAAGAGGATTTTTAGTAAAATAAATAAAGAGAGAGAGAATGAAAAAGAGCTTACATGAAAAAAAAATTAATGTTGGGCTTAATGTAGTGTCTTGACCGTGTCCTATCATGTCTCGATCGTGTTCTAAAGTCATCAAATAATAAAATATTCAAACAAATGTCTATGTCGTTTCTACCGTGTCGATGTTCGTATCCGATATGTGCGTGACACATGTATAGCTGATTATAGGCTTAGAGCTAATATGATTCTTTTCTTCCTTTATTATTGATAATCAATTAAAATTGCTTCAATTACTTTTTAAAATAAATTAAAATCGAATAAGAAAGAAAAATAATGAAGTAAAACTCTGTTGCGCATATACGGATATTGGCATCGTATCTTACACGATATGATGCCTCTTTAAGCCATTATTTCATTTTAGTTTTGTTCGTCTATGAATAATTATTGTATTTGAATATGATTGGAGATATCCAGGAATGGCTAAAATGGAGAGAGATATGTTAATCGTGATTAAATAAGTGGGTTGCTATATATATAGGGAGAGTGTCATGATTTGTAATTGGAACATTATTTTTCTTTCTCTTTTAACTTTTCTTGTAAGGTAACAACCAATTTATCAATTTGTTTTAAGAATCAACTTTTTTCTTCTGAATTCGGAAATTTCTATTCAAACTGTATTTGAGTTGTGACATATTTTATAATTGGAATAGTATGTTTGGTCTTTTTTATGATTTCACTACGTTAGTAGGTACAATAAAAATAAGAAGTAAAATCAAAGGAAAAATAAAAAAGCTTTCCAGAATGAAGCACAAGAATGAAGTACTTGAATAAACGGTTGATAAGCCCAAGTCAAAAGAAAAATAATATGAACACATTAAGTTGTGGAATGCAATGTATTGTGACATCCAAGTAATATTTAATTGGTGAATGCACAAAGTTTGATGTATTTTGTTATATTGATTGTAGATACATGTTTTAGAAGTTATGACCATGCATGTATTTGAGTTAGGAAATGAGCCTATAAATATAAGAGTTGTGTGTCAATCATATCACGACTCAAATTTATATCTTTTCAATTATCTAAATAAGAATGAGCTTGTAATAAAATATTAAGTAGAGAGAAAGAATTGTTTATTGAGTGATATTTGAATCCATATTTGAAATTTCATATATACTATTAAATTGGTATCAGAGCGAATGGCAAATTCTGGAGGTGCGAATACGAGCCAAAGTATGTCCTTTGGACAGATATGGCTGCTGCGATTGATGAAGAGATTGGAGCTATTGAGAAAAATAGGACTTGGGATTTGGTAGAATTGCCGGAAGGATGTAGGCCCATTGGAGTAAAATGGGTGTATAAGAAAAAGATGAATGCTGAAGGCGAGATTGAAAGATACAAGGCACGTCTGGTGGAAAAGGGATACCGGCAAATGCTTTTGCCGGTATCCCTTTTCCACCAGACGTGCCTTGTATCTTTCAATCTCGCCTTCAGCATTCATCTTTTTTCTTATACACCCATTTTACTCCAATGGGCCTACATCCTTCCGGCAATTCTACCAAATCCCAAGTCCTATTTTTCTCAATAGCTCCAATCTCCTCATCCATCGCGGCTTGCCATCTCTTGTTTCTCACAGCCTCCTCAAAGGAAATATTTTCGACATCGGCCAAAAGACAAACAAGATGTACCTCATTAGTTGCATCATATAATTCTTGTAAACTTCTCGTGCGTGGTTGCCTCGGCTCATCTTCGTCATCAGATGGTATAGGACTAGTTGGGACAATGGTTGATACTGATGATTCTCCTTTCTCGGGCTCACCTAACTCGGCCTCCCCGTGTACTATCTCATTTTTATTCCAATCCCACGTGCTTTCTTCATTCACGTGTACATCACAACTCACCACAACTTTCCTCTCAATCAGGTCGATGAGCTTGTATGCCTTCATTTTCTCGTCATACCCGATGAACACGAACTTCTTTCTTTTATCATCGAGATTAGTCCTCCTTTGATCTGGTATATTTTCATACGCCACACTACCGAATACTTTAAAATGTGATACGGTCAGCTTTTGTCCGCTCCAAATCTCTAGGGGTGTTTTCTCACCCAACATCGAATGTGGACATCGGTTTTGTACATACACGGCACATTATACTGCCTCAGCCCAAAATTCTTTTGGCATATCCTTACTCTTCAACATCGACCAGACCATATCGAGAATGGTCCGATTTTTCCTCTCGGCCACACCATTTTGTTGAGGGGAGTACGGCTCGTCAAAGCCATTGACATGTACTCTCTGTCTCTATCCGACCGCAAGGCCTTGATATACCTCCCGGTCATTTTCTCGACTAAAACATTGAACCTCTTGAACACTTCGAGAGTCTCGGATTTTTCCTTCAAAAAATAAACCCATGTCCTCCTTGAATAATCGTCAATGAATGTTATGAAGTATCTCTTCTCACTAAACGACTTGGGCGTAATCGGACCACAAATGTCGGTATGTACCAATTCTAGAGAACCTTTTGCTCGGTATTTTGCTTTCTTTTGAAATGGGACTCTTGCATGTTTACCAAGTACACAACCTTCGCAAAAACTCCCCGTATAGTCCATATTTGGTAGACCGTTCACCATGTTCTTCTTTGCCAATTCTCTGAGGCCATTGTAGTGCAAATGTCCGAATCGTAAGTGCCATAACCATGCCTTGTCCTTGATGTTAACTTGCAAGCACATTCTTTGCACACTTCTCAGGTTGAGTTTGTAGATTCGGTTCTTGGCCATCTCAACTCTCGCAATTAATCGGCCTCTCTTGTCCTTTAATAGCAACATTCGGTCTTTCATGAAAATCGAGTATCCCTTCTGTGACAATTGTCCGAAGCTAATTATGTTGCTCTTCATCTCAGGCACATAGTACACGTTCTCAATATATCCTTCTTTACCATCTTTTTGATATATTCAAATTTTTCCTAGGCCCTTTACTTGGACTTTTGATGCATCTCCGAATGATACATGTTCATCGTGTATTTCCTTCATCTCTATAAATAAGTGTTGTGTCCACACATGTGATTGCTTGCGCCGTTGTCGAGATACCACATCGTGTTGCTATCATATGTGGTGTCTTTGTGTGCAAGCATGAGAACGCCATCATCTCCCTCCTTCTCGGCTAGGTTGGCATTTTTCCTTCACCTTTTTCTCGTCCCAACATTCCTTTGCATAGTGCCCGTACTTGCCGCAAGTGTAACACTCGACATTTGCTCGGCTCGAACGGCGTCCTCGGCCGCGACCTCGTCCTCGGCCGCACCAATTTTGCTGACTCGGTTGATATTTTTCTTTGGAATTGTACCCTCGACCTTTGTTTCGACCACCATCTTGGCCGAACCCACGACCTCTTAGCCCGCGTCCTCTTCCTCGATTGTTCTCGACAAACATCATCTTGTCGTCCTTTATGGTTGCCTTGGCTTGTAGAGCCTCTTGGAGTGATTCAAACCCCTTCCTTTTCTTCCGTTGCTCGTGTGCCTCGAGTGAACTGGCAAGTTTATCAATGGTCATTTTATCTAAGTCTTTCGACTCTTCAATAGCGCATACCGTGTTTTCAAAATTCTCGGTCAGCGATCGCAGAATCTTCTCAACAATCCTCTCGTCAGTTAAGGTCTCTCTGTTACCCTTAAGCTTGTTAGCCACTGATTGCACACACGAGATGTATTTGGACACTCCCTCCGATTCCTTCATCTTCATGTCCTACAACTCGCCTTGTAAGGTCTGGAGCCGCACTTGTTTCACTCAGTCGGCACCCTTGAACACTTTCTCCAAGATGTCCCACGCCTCTTTGGAAGTTTCTGCACCGGCAATTTTTTCGAACGCGGATTCATCGACCGCTTGATAAAGGTAGTAGAGTGCCTTCTTATCTTTCTTGCGACTGTCCTTCAACGCGAGGCCCTTTGTTGGAGTTGGATCCAATTCGTCATAACTGGCCTCCACTGTGTCCCATAGATCCTCTGATCCAAGAAGCGCCTTCAATTGGATACTCCAATTATCATAGTTCGTCTTCATCAATCGCGGTAGCGATATCTGTCCAAAAGACATACTTTGGCTCATATTCGCACCTCAGAATTCACCATTCGCCGATATCCCCCTTTTGCCATTTTTGCCCCTGTTGCGAGAGTGGAGACGATCCAGCTTCTCATATCCCAAGCGGCGCAATTCAAATAGCCAATCTATCAGATGGACATAAATTCAGCATCTTTAAATGGAAGAGGTGTATGTTGAGCAACCGCCCGCCCGGTTATGTAAAATCTAGAAAAGAGAGAAAAGCCTTGAAACTGAGAAATGCACTATATGAGCTCAAGCAAGCGCCTCGAGCATGGAATTCCCCAATTGATACATATTTTAAGGAGACCGGGTTCCTACAATGTCCTTACGAGTATGCCCTATATGTGAAGAGAAAGGAAATGATTTGTTAATTGTCACTCTTTATGTCGATGACCTCATATTCATGGGGAATAATGAGAAGATGGTAAAGGAATTCAAAGAAGCAATGATGCATGAATTCGAGATGACCGATTTGGGTTTGATGAAGTATTTCCTTGGTCTCGAGGTTAGACAAGGCGAGTCTGGAATTTTTATATCGCAGGAAGCATATGCGAAAGATATTTTGAAAAGATACAAAATAGAGGATAGCAACCCGGTAGCGACACCGATGGAACTCGGTGCGAAACTCTCCAAGTTTGAGGGAGGAGAAATAGTTTATGTGAGCAAATACCGGAGTTTGGTTGGGAGCTTACGGTATCTCACTTGTACGAGGCCGGACATCGCGTATAATGTTAGAGTTGTGAGTCGGTTCATGGAGGAGCCACGATACTCACATTGGAAGGCGATAAAAAGGATCCTTCGATACATCCGAGGAACAGAGTCACTCGGTTATACTACTCGGAGACGAACGAATATAAGTTGGTAGGCTACTCAGATAGCGATTGGTGCGGAAATGTTGATAATCGTAAAAGCACATCGGGGTATGTGTTTTTCATAGGAGCTACGTGATGGTGTTATATCCTAGGCCAAAGTGTTTGTGACCTAGATGATAGATTATAATAACAAACATAATATTTATTCTAAGATATTTCGTATAATATGTGCGTATAAGTTATTTTAATATAATTAAAATAGACCATGAATATGCAATTAAGCTTTATGTCATCAAAGTGCATGACTTTAATAATAAAACTATAAAGTGTTATGAATGCTATTCTAAATCGTTCCTTGTCATTTATAGGATATTTGTGGAGACAAATATACTTGCAGATACATATAAATATATATTTATATACAAGCTATAAATGTACACCAGTATATTAGTTGACTGATGATTATGTTTTACTGGTCATGGATAAATAGTTATCAAGTCATTAACATAGGTATATGTTAGAGACCATATACTGGACTGACCCGCCATAAGAATGCTACATGTTTTACGTTATTAGCGATTCTTGTAACATAAAGTATTTATAGTCCTTTGACCTGAGATTGTCTCGGTTCCCAACATGAGTAATTTTATACTTTAATATAATCTAACACTGCCTTTAACCGGGTGGTCATAACGGTTATGATTAGGTATACAATGAATCATGTAGAGGGATGAGTGCAATCAAGATGAGATTTGTTTCTCTCATAAATGAGAGAGATATCTTTAGGCCTCTTGATGAATTGAACTGAAGAAATGTATGGCCATACTCAAATGAATTAATAAGAATTATTAATGTCATTTGTTCTTATTCAGTTTAATTTGGGATCAAGAAATATTAATTGATTTATATAAGGATGGCATATTACATACCTTATGATTGATATAGATATCGCATGACAAAGGGTCTAAATACGTGATTGTTGATTAGGTAAATCGGATCACCGACATTCACTTAAATTGGGTAGTCATGATGGCTTGCTAGAGTCCGCTCATGATTTATAGACTGTCAAGTCTATTGCCAACATTAAGTGAACCTACAGGGTCACACACAAAGAATAAACTGAAACGGGCACAGAAAATCCTAGCGACTTATATGATGAGTTGCATAAAAATGTCACAAAATATATTGTCATCTTATGTGATAAAATGTGATATATATGTATATAAAGACTATGAGCACAAAAGATCATGTAATCTAGAAGAGTCTAGATGATGGCATATGGATAATCATGAGTGATGTCATACGCATCTTTTAGTGTGAAGAGACATGACTCTTCATCTCTATATAAGGACATAGAGGGCTCCAAATTCACAATAAAACACATCATTCTCTCTCTCATTATTTCTCATTCTCTTTTGTGAGACAAAAGAGAGAAAATATACTTTCTAATTTGTATGACAAAATTATGAAAGTGTGCTTTCTTTTTGTATGACAAAAATGAAAGAGTGTGATTATATGAGAGGAATTATATACATCTTTTGTGAGATAAAATAAGAAGAGTTTTCTTATGAAAAAGAAGAACAAGCTACTAGCATATATATTGTTCTTCTTCCCGTTTTAAGAAGTTTGTTCGTGTGGACACCGGTAGAGGCGTTCGTACTTTCGGCGCTTGTGATCTATTCGGCCTAAGAAGATGAGAACGGTTTGTTGAGAGTTTTGGTGGAGACCGATTGTGTGTGCAGTAGATGACTTCTGTACGATCCGACCTAGACGGTCTAGACGGACGTAAAATCGGTTAGGACGGTAACCGATTTAGAGATGCATGGACAACACGCATGGTTTGAGCATCACGGATTAAGCGTAATCTAAAAGCTATCTTTAAGATTTATTTCTTTGATTTAACCGATACGCACGGATCCTCGGATTGATTTTGGACGAAATTTTTGTTTTTCCGTTACGTTATGCACGTCCGAAACCCAACACAAAGGCATTCCAAAATTTCTATAAGCAAACTTTGGGAATAAAAATGAACACAAGTCAAGCCTCAGAATCTTTTTTGCAAAGCATCCCACAGACCCATGATATGGAAATGCTAGGACGAGTTATCACCGAAATGGAAATAAAAGAAGCAACATTTCAGTTGGCTAAAGACAAAGCATCAGGGCCAGATGGATTCCCTACAGAATTCTATCAGGTCCACTGGGAAACCGTCAAAGAAGACTTATTTTGGATATGTAAAGAATTCCAGCATAACCGACTAGATCTTTAGAGGATCAATAAAGTACAAATCACGTTGACAGCAAATGCAAAACTAACCACATATTACAAGCCAATTAGTGTAATCGATGAACCAATCAAAATTCTATCAAAAATTCTGGCAACAAGCCTGCAAACGAAAATGCCACAACTCATCTCAGAAAACCAAACCACCTTCATTAAGAATAGACAAATTTTGGAATCCTTTTTAGCAACAAGAGAACACATCAACTTCCTGCACCAAACCAACACACCCGCAGTCCTCCACAAAGTGGACTTTGCAAAGGCATTCGACACAATCAGCTGGAATTTCCTAAGTGCAATAATGAAAAGGAGAGGGTTCCCGCCTCAATAGGTAACATGGATACAAGGACTATTAGAATCATCATCCTCTGCCATATTAATCAATGGCCAGCTATAAGATTTTTTCCTACATAAAAGAGGCCTGCGTCAAGGAGACTCTCTTTTGCCTTTATTATTTTATGCAAGCCTTTTTGCTACCCAAGTGGGTAATTGAGGAAATAGACAAACTAAGAAGAAATTTCCTATGGGGAGGAACGAATGAGTATAAAGAGGGCAAGCACCTAGCAAACTGGGCAATGGCATGCACGCCCAAAGAAAATGGGGGGCTAGAAATCAAGAATCTAGAAATCCATAACAAGGCACTACTTATGAAATGGATATAGAGAATCTAGGGAAAAGAACAAGGTTTATGGACCAACACAATTAGTTCATGTTACGGGGAAAATAACAATCCCTGGAACAACAACTCCAAAAGTTATTTTATGATTGACTTACCATACTACCCCTATTCCAGCATAGGAGAAGGGTGGTAGTTGGAAATGGTCGAAAAACAATCTTGGCAAGACAAATGGACCGATCAGATCCTTGTGAAGCAGCATCAAGGACTATACCGAAGAGCACTCAATAAAAATATATCGGTAAATACAATTCACTTCAATGGGATAGACAACTTAGCACACATCAAGAAGCGCAGCTACGTGCACTAAGAGACAAAATGGCCAGAATAACCTTAAACAACATGGAAGATCGCCTTTCATGGGAAATGGCCAATACAAGACAATTTTCGGTCAAATCTGCGTATGGCTTCTTCTCCAATAGAGGCCAGCGAGATGTTCAAACATGCAACCTGTGGAAACTAAAAGCACCACCTAGAGTTAAATTCTTTATCTGGCTACTTAGCAAACGCAAACTCAATACCAAAGATAGACTAAAAAGGAAGAAATGCATCCAAGAGGATCATTGTATTCTATGCAACACAAGATCCATAGAATGCCACGACAACCTTTTTGCAAAATGTAATTATGCCACACGGGTGTGGGAAAAAGCATGTAACAAATTTAACATCGAACCCCCAGCAACTATACAATCGCCGATCGGATTATTAAGCTGGATCCGCAAAAGAATTCCAAAGTCACTACACAAGAAATGGGGGATCGTGTGGACGGCATGGTGTTGCGAAATATGGAAAGAATGAAACAGTCGAATCTTCCAAAGGAAAAAGAAGATCCCATCCCAAACCTACGAGTTTGCGGTAGCCACATCCGACGAATGGATACAAGTGGCGCGGTTGAGGAAGCAGCCGATGATCCCAAACACACCCATCCGATAAGTTAGAATAGAGGATTAGCTTAAGCCCGAAGGCCATAGAGGCGGGCAGGGATAATTTCATGTAAATAAACCCGACGGAAATACTTTTGAATTGAATGAAAGTCTATTCCAATTTCAAGGATATAAGACTATTCCAATTTTAAGTTGTAACGGTTCCTCTTATCTACTTAAAAACAATAACAAAAATAAATGTTTGATAATGCAAATGTAGTGATGATATAAGACCATGAAAAATTTCAAGAAGAGCAATAAACTTTTATATTAAATTACATTTTTATAGCTGTTGATGAAATGAAAAAAACTAAATAAATAACACCCATTTCTTTTCTGAAACAAGACAGAAATATCATTTAACATAATTTTTTCATCATTTGACTCATGACTATTTTATAGCGATGAAATATTTTAATAAGAACAATAATCTTTTATATAAATTACAATTTTATATCGATTGATGAAAACAAATAAAGCCCATTCGTTTTCAGAATCAAGACAAAAGCATCATTTAACATAAACAATTTCATTATTAAAGCCCTGTCCATAAAATGCCCAACTCCAGCAGTATTTCTCCACATATATATTTTGTACTTCATTTTGAAAGGCCAATCTGAATATTAGATCTTTATTATATATACATTCAAATGATTTTTATGATATTATTATTGGTTTAATAACATAATTAATTAGCAGCTGCTTCAAAAGCCCTTTGAAAAATCTCAGGAGGTTGTCCTCCACTAATCTGGTACTCTCCATTTATCTGTCATACATAAAAAATAAAAATAACAATAAACAAAAACAAAAACAATTTTTTCAGACCAAAATATAAGAATTTAAATGATAATATATCTTACCAGAAAATGTGGTACGCCAGAAATGCGCGAAGAATACTTCTCAAGTTCTTCATTAACCTTGAATAAACAAAAAACAAAAAATAAGTAAGTTTACAATATATTCTATAGTATATAAAATACTGATATAATATGAAATTAAAAAGTGATTTTATATAAATAAATTACCTCTTTGATCCCATTTGAGGAATCAGCAAGCAGTTCTTCTGCTCCTTCGATTCCTACTTTTCTAGAAGCTTCTAGAAGAACTTGCCTAAGCAAATAAAAATAATTATGCCAAAATACAGAGCGACTTTTATAGCATCATCTAAATGCTATTCAAAAAAAAAAAAAAAAAATTCAAAATAAGGGAAATTTACAAAAAAACGAAATTATGCCAAAAATGCAAAATAGACCTTGCATTATTGGAAATTACAAAAAAGCCCTTGCATTATTGCCAAAATTAAAAAAGGCACCTATCTTTTTTGCAAATAATTGGGCTTTGTTCCACTGTATTAGGGGCTTTTTGTAATTTGGGCAATAATGTAGGGGCATTTTACAATTTCCAATAATGTATGGACTTTATTGAAATTTTGTCATAATGTAGCAGCTTTTTTGTAAATTTTCCTAAAACTTATCATTCACGTTATTGGTGTGTACAACTTGAATAACCACAGTATTTGTATGATGGAAATCTAAAATTATAATGAGGTTTGGTAAATTCATGCAAATGCAATGAAACATGAATCAAGTTCATGTAGCACTCTATAAATCTAGAGCATGAGTAGCAAGGAAAAGATATATTATGAACAAATGATTTTCCAAATTTAATAGGAAAATGAGATATGGGAGGAAATCAAGAGAAGTCCAAATTATTTAATATTTGAACTGCTCAATTAATTTTTCAACAACTTTTCGACATTTTTATGAGGTGACAGATTTATGGTAAAATCTATTGTTGGATTATAATTTAAGTTAAAATGTATATTGTATGTTGAATATTTTGTTAGGTCAGTGATTTTTCCTGATTGGAACGATAGTTTTGTTCTTTAATTATATCATTAATTTAGCAAGTACAATATATTTAGAAGTAAACAGAGAGGAGTGACTCCGTATATATGGTTATATTTGTAATTTAGAAGAATAAAATCAGAAGTAAAATCGAGAGATATATGATTGACCTGAAGTGGAGTGACTCCGTATATATGGTTATATTTGTAATTTTTAGATTATAGTGGACATGAGTCAAACGTAATGAATTGTTTAAGATTTTATTTGAACTTTCTAATAAATTACTTTCTAATAAGTTAACTTATAATGACATAATTTTATCATGAAAAAATAATAACAAAAATACTAGTACGAATTTATCTAGTGTCAAACTTTGTTGAAAGAAACAAGTGTTTATCATAAATTATATTAACATATCATCATGCCTATCTTCATACCAAAGCTAAAATAATAAGTTAACTTATAAGAAAAAAGTTTTCCAACGAATATTTAGAAAAACATTTTATTATTATTGTGTATTTGGACCTATGATGACTTTTTGGACTTGCTATTTTATATCTTTTCATTAAATTGACGAATTTTATTCTCACAATAATAATTTTATATGCATAAAATTGTACTACACATAAAATCAAATTGTATACACATTATTGAGGTCAAATTATACAAAATGAAATTAATATTTTAGTGATGTAAATAATATGCAGATTAAATGGTTAAATAAGATTTATTTTTGGAAATAACCTTAACTAAAAATAACTTGCAAGTATGACAATTCTATGTTTAAATTTAACATTAACCTTTTCGATTTTTAATGAAAATTTTGTCTCAAAACAGAAAGGCAAAAATATAATTGAGTTCTAGATTTTCTTTTGCCGTTCTTACTCCAAATGGATCAAAATATTTGATATTTCTACTGATAATGAGTGAGAAAAAATAAACTTACTTGTCACCGATGTATTTTCCCTCAACGTGATAATTCATAAATAATTCTCCAACCAAAGCGTGTTGTTTTTCATATCCTTGATTTTTCGCATAAGTAATCAGCCTGTGACAATCCATTGTATTTCCCCTGAATGAAATAATCAAAAATTAGAAAACATAAAAATAGAAAAATAGAAAAAACAAAAATAAAAATAAAAGAAATGATTTAAGTAGTAATTAATTAATTATAATATACTTACGTGAGTCCAGATGTGTCATAATTATAACCGATTCCCTTAAATATCTGTCAAGTTTCAACATAAAAAACACAAAATTTTACGCAATTGGAGAAGAATTTTTTTTTTTTTTTGGGAAATTTGCAAAAAAGCCCCTGCATTATGCACAAGTTGCAAACAAAATCCTACTCTATTGAAAATTACAAAGAGGCCCTGCATTATGAACAAAACTAAAAAAAACCCGTACATTACTGAAACTTGCAAAAAAGCCCCTCTATTTTTAAAAAATTCAAAATTTAGTCCCAACCGCTCAATCAACTTTATTCCATATAACGAGGGCCTGAATTTTGCATTTCCCAAGAGTTGAGGGCGGGCCTTCTGCTATTTGAATAACACAGGGGCCTTTTTGCAAATTTCCTTATTTTATTTATTTTTTGCAAACCTCTGACATGCGAGATTGCATTCTTTCAAATTGAGCAGCTCCGAATTTTGAGCTAAAATAATCGGATTTTTTTACACCTTCTTTTGGTGCAGATGAATTCAGGAAAAACGGATGCCAATGTACCTTCAAGGGTAAATAAATGTCAAATTTAATGTATAAATATTTTAATCTATTTTGCCATTTATACTCACCGGTGCCAAAAGATTAAAATAAAGTAGGATTCATTGGTACCAGCATACCTTCAACGGTAAATAAATGTCAATTTAACCCTAATTTTCCATTTTAACCCTAATTTTAGACTTCAACCCTAACTTTCTGTTTTGCCCATTCAATCATTCATATTCATTGGTGTCAAAAAACTTAGATCAGTTAGGGTTCATTTCCATTTAAAAAGAAAGAAAATACAAAAGAGGTAAAAATGAAGCAAACTTTCCATACATAACCCCCATGAATTTTCTCAATTGCTAAAAGGGCCAAAACAACTTGATTGAGTAAATTAATTTATTTGGGGATTTAGAAAATTGTAGGGTTTGAAATGGAAACTCACCTAAGAACAAAAGTAATGGAAATTTGGAAAAAAAAAAAAAAGGAACCTCAAAATCAAACTTGTCTTTGGAATTAGAAATTGCTCTGTCCAGATAAGTTTTTCCAACAAAGCACCATGGGCAAACAATGTCTGAACTGACATCAATTTGAATAAGCTTCTTGCTGTCAGTTGAATCACCCATTTTTGTTATTAACCTACAAATTAAATTGAATTAAATTAATTGCGTGTCATAATTCAAGAAAAAGAAACAAAATCGAAGAGAAAATCAGGAACTTTTCGCATGTACAGAATCGAATACAAAAATTTACAAAAAAAAAAAAAAGCAATTCAAATGACAAATTCCTCTTGCTGCCAAAATATTAATAGTACACACTGTATCATTCAGGAAGAACAATTAATACCCATTTCATAAGAAACTATAAGAATGAAATAGCTATTTCACCTTTTGAGAAAAATCCTTGCAATCTAACATAAAAACACGCAGAAACATAGAATTTTAGCCATAAGAGCAGAAATAAATCGCAAATTGGAGCAATTAAATTCATTCGTACCTTGTATGTATTCAATCAATCCTTTCCTCGATTCAGAAAGCCTATTCAAATCTTACTCCTATTTCTTTCTTCTTTTCCTTCTTGTTTGTTCTATTTGTGTTGAGTTATATTGAGCGAGCAAAGTCTAATTTTAGCCATCGTTCTCTCCTGACTTTGCGTACGAGTTGTTTACCAAACTTTTCGATTTGATGGTCCAACCAAAAGATATTGGGTAAATATTGATGTTTTTGAAAGCTGGATGTGCACAGTTAAAAAAAATGTAAAAATGTAGCCTTCCAAAACAAAATATCATACTCATCCTTTTAACAAGAAGGCAACATTTCTTCTAAATTAAGTGAAACTATGGGAGCATACGCCTCCGTTTCGAAATATTGAATCTAATTTCATATATAATCAGAACATTGAATATAATTTCATATATACACAGTATATTTTATTTTGAATTATATAAAACTTAATATGACTCTACATTATTATACAAAAATTATTTATATAAAATTTAATAAAAAATTTAATAAAAAATCTTAAAGAACACCACGTGTCAAATATTTTACACCCATCTAGAGTTAATAAGAAATTAAAGTGGTAAGACGAATTGTGTGTTGGGTATTTGCTTTGATTGAAAAATATCTCCCTTCATACGTTTGACTAACAAAATTTTCACAGAAAATCTTAAAGAAGATCACATTTCAAAAGCTCTACACCCATCTAGCATTAATAAGAAATTAAAATGGCATGACGAACTGTGTGTTAGATTTTTTTTTTTTAACTGGAAAGTGACTCACTTCATACGTTTGACTAACAAAACTATCACATAAAATCTTAAAGAAGGTCACGTGTCGAATGTTCTGCAACTATTCAACATTACTATAAAATTAAAATGTGTGTTGCATATTTGTTTTGACTGGAAAGTGACCCATTTCATACGTTTGACTAACAAAATTGTCACATAAAAATCTTAAAAAGGTCAAATATCAAATATTCTACACCCGCCCAACATTAATAAGAAATTAAAAAGGTATGACAAACTGTGCGTTGGATATTTGTCTTGATTGAAAAGTGACATACTTCATACGTTTGACTAAGAAATTTTCACATAAAATCTTTTAGAATGTCACATGTCAAATATTTTGCACTCATACAATGTTAATAAAAAAAATTAAAATATTGTAGCGAATTGTGTGTTGGATGTTTGTCTTGACTGGAATATGACCCGTTTTATACGTTTCACAAACAAAATTATCACAGAAAATCTAAATCTTATAGAATGTCATGTGTCAAACATTTTACATCCATGCAACGTTAATAAGAAATTTAAATAGTGCAGCGAATCGCGTGTTGGATATTTATCTTGACTAAAAAATGACTACATACGTTTGACCAACAAAAATGTTGCAAAAATTCTTAAAGAAGGCCGCCAATATAATGCCCTCATTTTTAATTAAATTAATATAAATTAGGCCACATATGATTATTTCTAATTTTTTCATTTTAGTAAGGACAAAAATTATATTTTTCATATTTTGGAGGATACACATATAATTTGTTTATCATATATCATATATGTTTATTAGACCATACACAATAATTTTCTAATTTTGGAAGGAGCAGTTTAAAATTTCGCAACCCACTTAGACTCACTCAGCCCACTGTAGACTTTCAATTCTCACATGTCCTTTCTCCAGTTTGATATGCAAATTTTAGTCTCATCACACTTTGATACAATATATGAAAGCGCACTTTATATACTCACCTTATTTCATATGTAGTCAACAATTATAGACTTAGTGTGAATGAGTTCAAATGTGCGTTGAATGACTTTCTGGGCTTGCCTGAGGGTATGAAATTTTATGTGGAGCCCGCAGTTAAATATTTTATATGAGTATAGTTATGTACTGAATCGATATGTTAGCTTGGAATGATCCGCTTTATATGCTGGGTAACGTTAATTGCTACAGGAAATCCAATAAAAATAAAAAAAAACTTACCTACTTGGGAGACATGTGTCGGTTTCTCATCCACCCTCAACTCATCGAACTTTAAAAGAAGTATAAGAATAATATCATATACTAATAAATAATTCTATAATTTTTTTTTGAGGAAAATAAACTAAAAAAAATGAAAAATTATTTCCAAAATTTATTTACCAAATAAATAAAAAATTGAAAAAAACAGTTGCACAAAAAGTTAATTCTAGAAACTACAAAAATTTAATTAGCAATATTTATTCATAGATACTATAATAAATAATTTTCTCAAAAGAAAAAAAATAATTACATTAAATATATATTTACAAAATAAATATCTACATAAAAATTAATTATGAGAAAAATGAATGAAAATATTAAGATTGTGATTATTTTTATTTAAGGGTCTTCTTGTAATAATTGCTTAAAAAATTAAAAAATTGAAGATATGAGGTAATTTTTTTGTGATTTTTTATGGCATTTTAGAGAAAGAGAAATTATAATGAGTTAATAATTAATTCATATGACCCGTTATACTAAATATTACACAAATATTATCATAAAATCTTTGTCAAATTAGTGGGGCTATATTTTTTTTCCTTTTGATTGCTTGTAGCACTTCTTTGGTACTAAAAGGTTGGAATGGGTTAAAATTGAGCTAAATTTAGCTTTTCTGTTAACTCATTACACAAAGGATTATATAAAAAAAATACCCCAAAGAAAAATAGGTGCAGGACACGTGTCAGCTTGACATTCATTCTCCACATATTAAGAATGGGTTAAAGTTGAAATGGGTTAAAGTTGAGCTAAATTTAACTTTTATGTTGGCTCATTACACAAAAGATTATAGAAAAAATACCACAAAGAAAAATAGATGCAGTACTACATAGAATTAGAGGGATCTCGCTGTATTAACTAAATGTTTTGTGCTTTTTATTACTATTAGAAAATTCTTTCCAATATATGAAAATAAAATAGAATATGAATATCAGCAATAATATGAATTAACCTAAATAAACTGGGTTAAGTTTACATAAACTAACAACATATTTTGAGATAATTTATTGAGTTATTTTCTTCCAGGACACGACTATCTCATCTCATTATTTGTAATAACTAAGAAAACTAACTTATTGGAAGATTGAGGAAAATATTATAAATGCCCTCTGAAGAAAAAAAAAAATCAAGTGATACCCTCCTCCCTTTTTTATATTTCCCCCCTTCTAATGATAACAATATTTTCTTTAATAAAATTAATATTTTCAGTTAGGGTTAGGGGCTTTGCTAGTTTCTATTTTTTAACAATACACATTTTGGATTTTGTAGAATATACATTGAAAATATAAGGGCATTGTTTGCAGAGAAATTGAGTAGTCTTTTACTCTTAAAATGACGTTACAATAAAAAAAAACATCAAATTTCTTCCTTATCAGATCTAATTTATTCTAATATACATCCTACTAACAAAAAAAAAAATTCAAATCAACGATTGAGTGTGTAATATCATATCCAATGTGAAATTACATCTCCACTATTTAACATCATTTTCGTCCGGTATTTCTTCAAAATTTATTTATAAAATGAAAAATAAAGAAAGACAAAAAACAACAATCTATTAAATTACAAAATTGATTATTACTAAGAAATTAATTTCTAATTAGTCTCATTTTGTGCCTCTTTTGATGCCGCCTCTTCTTTCAACTTTTCTGTCCAATATTTCTCCAAAGGCGGTCCAAATAGCATTTTTCCAGAAACAACTCCAAGCCTGAATTTATATATAAAATTAAAATTAATATTCTCAAAAAAAGATTATTTCACCAAAAAAGTATATGAATATATATCTTCAAAAAGAAATTGATTAATTCAAAGGACATGTATGATAAATTACTCAATAAAACCCTCAAATTTGTGTCAAATGAATTTCATAATGGACATAAATATTTAAAAAACTTTTACAAATTGAAGTTTAATTACCAAAGATAAGAAAAATTATGATAAATCTAGAAAGATTTTGGTATATTACTAAGTTCATCAATTCGGTCTGGAAACTATAAGATAAATTATACTTGATGCATCCTTTTTCACTACAATACGGGTAAATAACCATATTATGCAAGAATAATTTCATTCTATACAATTCAGGTGTGTACCAGTCAGTTCCTACCAGTACCAATAAGACCCAACAATTCATAAAAAGTCCCAAATAAACACAAAACAGAGCAAAAAGAAAATAACAAAAACCCGCGATTAGCACAAACAAATACGACCATTTATAATTAATTCAGGCCATTTATAATGAATAGAAAACATACCATTTATAATGAAAAGAAAGTAAACCCCAAAAACGGAAATAATAGAAAATTATAAAGAAGGGTTGAAATATAGAGATTACTTACACAACGGCACCAGCAACCATGGGCAAAGAGATTCTCATCGCGCTCTCTCTCTCTCTCTACAGATCAGAATTCAGAGACGAGATGTTGAAAAAGAGAAGAAGAGAGAGAGAAACCATTACGGGTCGGAATTTCTTAAAACGGACCGAATAGAATTGAATGGGCTGTGATAAGGTTATCTTGGGGCCAGATTGGATTTGATTAAAGACCACATAAAAATAGCCTTCAAAAAATTTATAGTTATAAATTATAATATACATAAATATTTAAAATGTTATGTTTAGATTGTAAAATAGAAAACTATAATGTACAAAAATTAGTATTTTATAATAAATTAAAATTTAGCATTTTAGAAATTATTGGAAGTTTTTTTAGAAGTGCGGTTATCACAACCTGAGAAATAGTGACAATATCTAATTTTAGTCTTTCATTGGAGCTTAGGATCTTATTATAAATTCGCTAAATTTTTCTTTTTTAATTATTGTTTCCTTCAAAAGAAATATCTCTTTTAATTATTACCCTTTGTGAAAATTCTCTTGTTTATCTCTTTTTGGAGAATTCTTAAAAAAACTTATTATTTTCTGAATATTTTGAAAACACCTTATTTATTATTTTTTTTTTGAAAATGTAGACAATTTGTCTACTTAGACTTGCATTAAAATAAAAAAATTTACAAAAATGTTTGCATTCACTTTTCGTGGCAGACACGGAATTATAAATCGAAATTAAATTTTGCCTACGCCTATGTGTTCTGTGATGCTCTTCTGGCGTTTGGTACTTCGGATTGCCGTTTTAGCGTAGGGATTTAGTGTGGCTTTGCGTCTTGTCTTCCATTCTGGGTCATTCTTCCTCATTCTTTTTGACAATCGCGAATACATGTTCAATTGTGCCTCTCCTTTGATTAAAGATTCTCGTGTTTCGTTCATTTCAGATTTCCCAGGAACTTGAGATCCATATACTTCCACCCAATTTTTCCTTTTTGCTTTGGAGATTTGCTTGTACATCCATTTGTATAGCTTTGTTGGGGAGTATATGTTTGCTGGTGGATTGATGCCAAATAAGTTGCACACTTTTACCCAATGCCGTGTGTTTAATCACATTTTGCAAAAAGGTGTGTGACTCTCTTGGCCCGTTGTGTTGCATAAGATGCATTGCGCGTTATGGATGCAACCTTTTTAAGAAGTCTGTCTCATGTGTTTAGTTTTTCATTATACATTAGCCAAATCAAAAATTGGGCCTTGGAAGAGTTTTAATTTTCCAAAGAAATTTGCTGAAATTCCTTTTGTGCCTTCGTTCTGTGAAGAATGTGTATGCTGATTTTACTGAGAATTATTTATTTTTGCATGCTCGTCATATCATTTGGTCCTCTTCTTGGTTCAATGATTCTTCTATTACCGTTGCTGAAAGCATTATGAGCTCATTTTTCAAAGTTGAGCTAAGGGGGTGGTTCCATTCCATGGGCTTTTGATTTGATAGTGTTGCCTGCACCGTCAGGTCTTTGTTAACTGCTCTTCTTGAAGAGTCCCCTGTGTTTGTTTGCCAAAACGTTTGCGTGCCAGTCGTCCTTCCAAAATTTTGTTGTTGCCCCATTCCCCAATTGCATCTTTGTTCTATTGCTAAAAGTGGGAGTATCGTTTCTAGATCCTTGATGGAGCTCCACAATCCATCTTTATTTACTTTTATTTTCCAAATCCATTTCATAAGAAGTGTTTTTTTTGTGTATTTTTAGATTCTTGACCTCCAGGCCTCAATTTTTCTTGGAAGTGCATACAAATCTCCATTTTGCCAGGTGCTTATCTCTTTGGTATTCATTGGTGCCTCCCCATAAAAAAAAAATTTTCATTTTGTCTACTTCATCGATCATTCCTTGTGGTAAGAGGAATGCTTGAAAACACCCGTCTTAGATTCTCCAAAAATCCCCATAAAGTGGATTCATTTTATTTTACCGCCCTATAATTGTTAATTTTAACATTCCATCCAATTGAGATGTATTTGAAGCCTAAAACACAGATTCCATCCAATTAATTTTTTTTGACCAAAATACCTGCATAATGCCAGTAGTAATGGTTATTGATTATGCCCAATGTTTTTAAGATTCTTCTGGTTTTTTGTTTAATTGTGGTTTTGATTGGTTTTATTTGAATTACATGACATAATGCTTCCCTAAATTGAAATTGGTTAAGAAACAAACATTATTAATCTTTTAATAAATAATATGTGTATTATGTTCTTTAAGTAAATTTTTATTGAAACATAAACTTTCTACGGTCATGCAGGCTAGTTGACGTTTTGGGCGACAATTTAAATACCTAATTTGAGAGGTTTTCATATATTGATCTTTTTTTGTAATTGAAATTTATAACAAGGGAGTGTGGAACAATATAATTATATAACAAGGTGGATTATTAGTTGCTGGATCCTGCAAAACCCGAAAATATCCATTGAACCCTTTACGAATAGAAAATACGTTGACAATCTTATTCTAAGAAACCCTCATACAAAAAATAGATTTTTATCGTTTGCCTCTTCTGATTGTTGCTTGTACGTTGTACCCCTTTCGTTAAATTTGCATGCTAAATATTTTTTCTTTAAAAGTGCTAAATTTGTATGACCCATTTGGTTTAATTTTTGTGAAATAGTTAGAGCTGGCAAAATCTGACCCGATCTGAAAAACCCGCCCGACCCGACCCGAACCCGAGTGACCCGAAACGACCCGACCCGAAAAACCCGCCCGACCCGACCCGAACCCGAGCGACCTGAAACCCGAAACGACCCAAACCCGAAACGACCCGAAACCCGAACGACCCGAAACCCGAATGACCCGCAACCCGAACGACCCGAAACCCGAATGACCCGCGACCCGAACGACCCGTGACTCAAATGACCCGTGACCCGAATTGACCCGTGACCCGAATGACCCGCCCGATTTGACCCGAAAATAATTTTTTTTTTGTTTTAATATTCAAAAAATCTCGAAATTAAGAATTTTATGGTTTGTTCTAACATAATTGACCTGATAATACTGACCAGAATAACTCAAATGACCTATTGACCTGATAATACTGACCATAATAACTCAAATGACCTGAAATATCAATTCGGATGAATAACGACCTCTAATCTGAGTGACTCTTGACCAGAATATGACGTTGACCATAAGTCAACTGACTCGCGACCCGAACCCGAATGACCCGAAACCCGATATGACCCGAACCCGAATGATCCGAAACCCGAATGACCCGAAACCCGAATGACCCGAGACCCGAACGACCCGCGACCCGAACGACCCGTGACCCGAATTGACCCGTGACCCGAATTGACCCGAACCCGAATTGACCCGACCCGAACCCGGCCCGACCCGCCCGTTTGCCACCTCTAGAAATAGTAGGTAACAAATGTGGTTATTTTTTAGGAAAAAAATTTGGACATCACATCTTATATAGTTTTTATTGAGTCCCAATAAGATGAGAGCTCAAATTGTGAGCTCGCTCATACATTTGAATATTTTTTATTAGTTCTTATTGGCTCCAATATTATTGACTCCCTAACTCTCATATCTTTTTACCAAAATATTCATAATTTTATTTTGGTTTCTATTTATATCTTTGAGCTCGTCTATACCACTCCACTTCTTTTTTTAACTTAATGATAGATTTAATCGAGACCGTTAGATTGACAGAGGTATTTTCGGTATATATAATATTAATTATATGGTATTTTCTATATATTTAGTATTGATTATATTGATTCAATCTAAAATTTATTTCCATTTTATTTTGCCCTCCAAGTCTTCAATCAATGGAGCACTCCATTAATTCTTTGAAAGCATCTTCCATGCCCACAAAAAAACTTAAGCCAGCCAAAAGTTCTTTTAATAGATTCAATCTTAACCGTCCATTTCTTCAATCTAGGACTTGCAAACTCTTAGACAAACTCATTATGTTATATTATATTATATTATATTATATTATATTATATTATATTATATTATATTATACTATACTATTTTATATTATATTATACTATACTATATTATATTATACTATACTATACTATACTATATTATATTATATTATATTATATTATATTATATTATATTATATTATATTATATTATATTATATTATATTATATTATATTATATTATACTATGTTATGTTATATTATATTACATTATATTATATTATTATCAATGTTTTAAATTGCGATATAGCGCTGCGTAGCGGATTGTCTTTTTTTGTAGCGGATTGCGGTAGCGGGCGCTATTGCGGCGCTATGGCCTGATAGCGGATGTGCAGTATAATTTATAATTTACGTAGAATTTCATAAATATTAATGATAAAAATATGATCATAATAAAATTTTAATACAAAAAACAAAAAAATCCAAATACCATAAATATTAAATAAAACGAAATTATTCGGAGTGTCCATCTTTTGGAATGCCCAGAAGCGCTCACCATATAACTTTAACTGTACACATATATACTTGCACTTGGATATACCTTTGTGTTTACAAATATATATATATATATTTTTTAAATATACCTTTTTGTAATTTTGCTATACCTTTTGTGTTTACAAAAATATTTTTTTGTAATTTCATCATACCTTTTGTAATCGGGCACTGTTGGGTGCTCCAAAATACTGACACTCCATATCTGAACCTTTAAATAAAATAGTATAATTAGTTATCATAAAATACCATACAAAGTTCATTGTCCATAATTAAACATCCAAAATAAACACATGAATATTAATTATCGAAAGTAAGCAAAAAAATAAAAAATAAAAAATAATACAAAACTAACACTTTTAACGCTATAGCGGCCGCTATAGCCGCTATTTGAACGCTATTTGACTGCTATAGCGGCGTTATAGCGCTCGTAACGCTCAAAGCGCTATTTTAGCTATATTTTCGTTGCGTATTGCGTTTTATGGTCGAAATCCGCAATTGCGGCGCTATAGCGCCGCTATTTAAAACACTGATTATTATGCTATGTTATGTTATGTTATGTTATGTTATGTTCTATCATATCATACTATATTACATTACATTAGTACATTATACTATATTATACCATATTTATACAATGTTACATTATGTTATATCAAGCTAAGTTATATTATATTATATTATATTATATTATATTATATTATATTATATTATATTATATTATATTATATTACGTTTAATATATACCATATTTATAGCAAATTATAAGGCTAGATGTCAATTTAGGAAGGTTGGATTACAAGGCAAATTCAGAGCAAATTCATTTCATTACTTATAGGAAATTATGAGCATTAATTATGGCAAATTACAAGGCTGGAAATTTTTATATTTGTGTCATCCTCATATATTTTTCTAGTTGTTTTGCTTCATTGTACTAAACATAAAAATGAATAAGTTCAGCTTTTGTAACTTCTCTCAAATTAACAACCAAACTACAAAAATATGTTGAACATGTATTAAAAAAAAAATGTAAGTCATTTATTAAAGTTAACTTATAAAACAAAATAAAATATAACAATATTTTTTATTAAATAGAGAGGGCTCTTTGTCCCACTTTTATTTTTGGTGCTAATGAGAATTTTACCCATAACATATGGTTTATGATGCTTCACACTTAATCACTAGGTTATGAATCCATTGGCATACCAAATTATTTTTTTAGTCATTTATTCATACATAACAATAATTTGTAAATAATTCATTCATTAACACAAAAAAATATTTCATCCAAATACGTCACATGTGCCATTCGATAATATATAAAAAAACTGATAAAAAGACAAACAAACAATTAAGGGCGCATCAATTATTGAGGCACAGATTAATATCAATTTTCTCTAATTTTCATCACTGATTTTCATGGTGTAGAGATAAAGATCAAGAGACCAAAAATTATGGAGGGGATGAGGGGTTGATTTATGTTACCATATGTGAAATATTTTAATTGATTTAATTCATAATTACTATATTGACGAGAAGAGGTACTTAGTCAATAAACAAAAATAATAAATGGAAGAATGAAAGACATCATAAATAAAGGGTATAACTGGTATTTAACTTAAAAAGTTTAAAATTGCTCTTAATGAAGCAATGTTAGCTCTTTTGATAGCATCACCCTTTAAGTTTTGTACAATATGGATACAATTACGTGCCAATCAACTTATTACTAATTGTTAATGTTCCTCTTTTGATTTCTCATTTGCTTGCTAAATTTGGCTTCCATTTACTTGCTAAATTGGCAATATTTTCAAGAAATAGAAGCTATCAAATATGACATGAAATAAAGGTTATTAAATATGTAAGCTAACTGAAAAATCTGTTAGGATATTATGTATCATTCCGAGATAGGAAAACTAATTAAATTTAACAATCAATATCAAACTTTAAAGAGAAGTTTTTTGCAATAATTTTTGAAAAAAGTAATGTACATCAAGACCATTTATAATTTATTCTAGGATAAATCCACTCTAACATACAAAAAGCTAAATAATGTTTCCTCTACCACTAATGCCTTTGCCTTCCTCTGTGCCATCTCTTTACCATTTCCTCTGCCTCGTTTTTAGTAACCTAACCACAAGTAGAAAAATATTGTTAATTAAATAATATTTAAACAACTAGTCAAATGCGCTAATATTCAAATTTCGAGCTAAATAATGTTTAAATAATTCATCTCTAATCATTTTATATGTTGAGTAAACAATTCATTTCTAATGAGTTTATATATTGAATAAACAATTCATCTCTAATCAGCAACAATGAGAGACTTTCCTTCTTCGGCAAAAAAATTGACTAGTTGAAACTAGATAAAAGAATTAATCTCTAATTCCTTAAATCAGCTACTAATTATCTGAAATCAACTCCCTAATCAAACCAAATAATTGAATTAAGTCAAAACCCAAAAATTTGATCAATCAAAAGAAAGAGTTCAACTTTGTAGAACATATCTCATCAACTCACCTCGTTCGGCCTCCTTCAAAGCTCCTCTGAACTTCGTCAATGAATAACAGAATGGGGTAGGTAAGCCTTGAACCTCATATTTCTGAGCTAGATCAGACTCCTCGTGAGAATCCAAGCGGGATGACTTCTCTGTCTCTCATTCTCTCTCTTTCCATCGTCTATCGATCTCCTCTTTATTTCTTTATTTCTTTCTCCGCTTCTTATGGATTGATGTGGTTCAACCCAAAATATGATAAGTTGTGATTAATATCAACTACTTGAGATTTAGACCTCAAATTATAATTTTACCCTTTTGTTATTTATTTTATATAGAAAAAAACGTCTACAATACTCCATTTTCAGACTCATCTAGACTGTTCATCAAAACTAATTTTTTTAAAATGGAGTATTGTAGACAAGCTCTTATATTTTTATATTCACAACAATATACCTTAAATTCTAGAAATAATTTCATATATGTCATTGCAAAAACTCAAAATATCATATTTGTCATTACAAAAATCAAAATATCATATTTGCCATTGGAAAAACTTCAAAATATCATATTTGCCATTATAGAACTTAAAATATCATATTTGCCATTCCAAAATTTAAAATCTATCAAATTTATCCAAAATTTGAAACGATCCATCCATTTCTGTTAAAACTAACGGTCTATTCTTGTAATTACTATTTTATCCCTAAGTATATTTCATCAAGTAAATTATATTTACCATTGATTTGATTGAGTTATTCCAAATTTATCTTCCCCACTCTCTTCAAGAATATTTTTTTTCATTTTTCTAATGTAAAGTTAGAATTTAATATGAAAAAAAAATATTCACAAAAAGAATCAACTATTCCAATTCCATAGAGTTTTGGAATAATTCTTTTTTAAGAGAAAAAGTGAACAAGGAGAATATATTAAATTTACAGTTAAAATAATGTTGTCAGAAGAAGGTGTGAAAACGGGGTCGAGAGTTTAGGACGAAAAGATAGTATGTATATTTACTTGTGAGAAAAAATAAAAGGATATTTTGGTCATATTGAATAAAATTTAAAGAAAAGTTAATGGTTTTGGATATATTTGATATTCTTGAAATTTAGAAGGGTAAATTTGATAAATTTTATGTTTTGTAATGGCAAGTATGATATTTTAAGTTTTTGTAATGGCAAATATGATATTTTAAGTTTTTACAATGGCAAAATGATATTTTAAAGTTTTCGTAATGGCAAATGTGATATTTTAAGTTTTTACAATGGCAAAGTGATATTTTAAAGTTTTTGTAATGGCAAATATGATATTTTAATTTTTACAACTACAAATATGATATTTTAAGTTTTTCTAATGAAAAATATGAAAATTTTCCTATATTCTAAA
>JAJHPC010000010.1:2237500-2320000 GCA_024447665.1 Juncus inflexus
CATCGATTCCCGGTTCTATATTCATTCGCAAAAAATATTTCAATCTCAGTTATTCATTCATTAGTGCACCATAAATAGCTGGAATTCTGAGTTCCAGACGCCCATGTGCTACCAAGCTACTCAAGAATTACAACAATTGATCACCATATGGGAAGAATGGATGTCAAATGAACATACGCAACAACCTTACTCTCTAAAATGGAATTGGACAGCAGATGGGCAATTTAGTGCTGGATTACTATATAATTTCATGAACCACCACCCAAAGATAACTGTTCAATATGGTAGCGTGTGGAAATTGAAAATGTCTCCTAAGATTAAGACCTTCATTTGGCGATTGATAAGGAATATTCTACCTACTATCAATCGACTGGTTAAAAGAGGATTTATTACGCGTAATATGTGCGTCTTATGCTCAAATGCTGAGGATTCAATCAATCATCTATTTGGAGATTGCACTTTTGCAAATCTGGTGGTTACAAAAATGGGTCTGACTTAGTGTATAATTGCAATCATATAGAATCAAGGACTGAAACAAGTGAGAATTAGAGCTGCAGTTACTGCTTTTGAGATTTGGAAAGAAAGATGGAGGAGGATTTTACAGGGAACTAATCTTGCAGCTACACAAATAAAAAATAACACCCTTTATGAGCTGGAAATTTGGAGCAAGTGTTACTGAACACTATGGAGTTATGAACTGATCAAATGACCTCTTTTTTGTACTCTCTTTTATTTTCTTATTTATTTTATTTCTTCTTTTCTCCTTTGCTACGGTTTCCTTTTTGGGTTCCATTTTATTAAACAATGAAAAACATATTAACCTAGTTTTCTTTTGAGGTATCCATAATTCATAAATCTTCTACTCTTCATCAATACACATGTTCAGTTTAACTTAAAAAATAAAAGGGTAAATCACGCCCAATCATAAAAAAGGAGAAGGTGGGGTTAAAGCAACTGCAAAATATCATCTAAATATTGAACTATTCAAATTTAAAAGGTTGAACAAAAGATGGCAATTAATAGACTAATTATGCACTTGTCCCAACTTTGATTTTTTTATTGACCATATCGGCCTTATTGGTTAACCTTTTTTTTATTATAATTTTATATCTGTTACATGCAGAGAAAATTCACCAGAGATTACACAATTAAACCCAAAGCACACATTTGCAATCACACTCAAGTTAATATTCAAATTATAATCCCAAAAATTAGTTATTTTCCCCTTGAGTATAGATGTAATCAGTATGTGCGACGAGTGTTCTTCTCCTCAAGCACTCTTCTTTTCCAACACCTTCACATTCTTCTACTTTCTCAAGTTCACCCTTGTCGAAATTCTACATTTACAGAAAGATCCAAATTAATATACTTAATTTAGTTTATTTTAGCAAGACTAATTAATTCACATCTGAAAACTACATTTTCCTGTCATTAATAAAAATTCTGCAATTTATATTTGTAAAATACCGTATTTTAACGACTGTGCAATTTGTGTGCACCATACAAAATATTACAGTAACAAAATAATATATTAGCAAGAAATTTGATGCATTATGTATGAAAATTCTATATATATTTATGACAATAGGCCCGTTTTTCTTATCAATCAACAAGTCTCCGTAGAAGCAAATACATACGAACTTCTCTTTCATTTTTTATGGAAGGAGCAAACAAAAATTAAAAACCACAATTAACTTGAATAAATTTAAAGTACCTCAACAGGGTTTTGGATCTCGCCCATGGATTGAACTCTGATGCCTTGAGTCAAAGACACTAGAAGAAGGAAGGCTACTACAACAACGGCGGCTTGACGAGACATTATAAAAACTTTTCAAGAGGAAATTGGAAAATTACAAAATTCAAGAGGGACCAACAAGGAAATAGAAAATGGTGAGAGGAAAGAAGAATATGGAAGGGTTAAATAGTTGATGCGGTACAGAGAGACGGTATTACTTCCATTAATGGGGAAATCCAAAAAATATTTTTTGCCTTAAATGAAGAAAATAACTTATGATGCAGGTAGGAATTAAGGTGATTAATGACCCCCTCGTAATTATCGAGAATTTAAAGTTTAGACCCGGTCTAAATATTCATATTTGAAACTAATTATATATTTTTTCAACAATTCTAAGAATACAAAACCTAGTCATAAACTTTACCACGAAATTAAAATACGGAAAAATTATCTTTCTTATTTTCACTATTTCAATTTGAATTCTTCTTCCTCTGCTCATCTTAAATTCAAGAGGAGATGAAAGAAATAGAGCAATCCCCAAATCGTGTGTGTTTTCTTCTTTGCATTTCTGATATGGGCTTCATGGATTCGCTTCTAAACGGGTTTGTGTTGTAGGATTCGCTTCATGTTTCAGTTTTGGGCTTTAGCTACACTCGACGCTGGCGTGGCAAAGATTGAGCGTGAGTGACATGCCAAATCAACATCCTGCAGCGGATCCTGTTGAGAGATCCTGCTGCCTAGAGTTATTGGTATCTAAATTGACTCCAAATAAGTCAATATATTTTCATATTCAATTTTAAAATGTGAGTATTAATTGGCATTTAACTCTTTTTTTTTTTTTTTTTTGAAGCTTCAGAAGGAGATTGCCTTCTGAGATACCATTTAATAATAAAAAATCTCTGTTTCTATTAGAGGAGACACTATAGAGAGACGAGAGAGGAAGATATTGAAACGGGTTTCACTATCTTAACGGGTTGGCTTGTTTTATTTTTTTCTTCTATTTATCTTTTATGATGTGAACAAATAAATGGCGCCACGTAGCCATTCTGCTCCGAATCCTGGTGTTTAATCCTGTTGTGTAGACTTACTGTTTAGATACTACTTTTAAAAATAAATATATCTATTTAATAGAGATAAATATGTCAATTTAGATCATATTTTTCTATAGCAAATAATATTTTTTGCAAGTAGATATCACTACCGTGGGTTTGTAGCATTTTGTTTTTTTATTATGGGGTGGATTAATTTTATGTCGTATTTAAATTAATTTTAAACGGGTTGGCATTTAAATGATATTGTGTTCGATTTTGCTTGTTAATGACAAGATATTCTCGTGTACTAAAAAAATCACCAACAAATGGTTCACGTAAAAATTAATGGAGAAATCCAAAAAAAATTGTTGCATCGAAATAAAAAGGATTTTGGTCCTTTACAGTAATGTAATACAACAAAAATACATTTTGATGTTTTTTTCTCATTCTAGAAATTGTTTGTCAAAATTTGGACGATTCTATTATCATAATCAAAATCAAAATAGCAAGCATGGATGCTACCCATTTATTTTCCATCCACCTTTGAAGATTCTTCGTTGGTCACGTCAACAGAATTATCTCAGCCATTAGATAATGAGATATGATCAACCATTGATAAATATTTTATTGGTTAAATTTTTTTTTTTCAATAATTATGTTGCGAGAGCATGATTTGTATACTTTTTCTTTTCATCATTATATGTTACTATTTTACATTCAACTTCTATTATTCTAAATAGGTTATATGAAATTCAATTTATAATATGGAGTATTATCAATGATTAAATTTGTTCAGCTTCTATCAATCTCTAATTTTTTATATATTTTTTGTTAATTTTTAGACTTAAGCTATATAGCCAATTAGTTATCCTTGTTTTGTATCTAATTTCTACCATTCTTACCGAATTAGTTTAACCACGAGTCCTGAAGTAGTCTTGCAATTTTATTTATTATAATTTCAAAAAAAAAAATATATATATATATATATGTGTGTGTGATTGTAGTTTTTATATTTGTATCTTTATTTTACATCAAATGCCATTATTAATAACTCATGCCATCATTAAAACAATATATTAATATATAACACGAGATTTGATCAATTAATAAAAAGACGCAAGCCAAATCACCTCTAGTAGAGTGGTGATGCACATCACCACCCCACTAATCTAAAAGATTATAAATTTAATATTTGACAAAGTCAATTTTCTTTGAATATAGATGTGGGACATACGAGATATCTCTATAACATAGGAAAATAAATAAATAAAAGGGACACAATGGATCTCTTTGCCTCTCCAAGCTATGAAAATTTTGAGGATACTATGAATTTTATTCTCCATATTCATGTGCTGTTAAGACATTTTTTGTGAGAAATCTAAATATATGACGGAATTGAGTGAGCACACCCAATACACAACATATATTATTTTTTCCGATTTTCAATATAAATTTTGTTTTCTATATATTTTTTCATTATTTTACGTGTATATTATTTATTGCATCTAAAAAATGAATTTTATATATTGTTTATTGTCTCTATATACTATTTTACGTGTATATTATTTTACGTGTGGCACGATGAAAAAGTCTGTCATCTAACATCATGTCCCTTGTTTTTGCTATATTAAGAATATTATATATTGTAAAATAAGTACTCTTTGGCGTCAAAAAAGGTCTAGAGATACAAAAAGTTTAATTTTAAAAATATATGTATAAAAAAAATTACTGATATCATAAAAGAAGATCAGAAACAAAAATACATGACCTGAAGCTAAAATATCATAATTAGAAGAAAAAATTGTCAGGCTGACAAATATTTTCTTCACAATTTCTTGTGGATATAGAATAGATGCTAGCTTTGTATAAATAATGTCAACTGTTTAACAAAGTTTCCAATGGCATATGTATTTCTAGAGCCCTGAGCTCCGCTTTCTGGGGTCAAAATCTAAGTTACATAGATTTCAGCTAACAATAGGAGCAATGATAATTGTCCCACCAATCATAATTTCTAATGCTAATTGTGATCGGTGGCAAGAATTTTATATTATATATTAGAATTTATGTACCGTATTATTTATAATATAAAATTTGTATAAAATATTATTAAAGTAATATTTATAATAGTATTAACACAATCAAATATATATATCCATAAAATAAATAATATTAAAATATAAAAAATGATCATATATTCAAAATCCAAATAGCATGATAAATATCACGTATACCCTTCCAAAATCTCAAAATATCAAAACTACACTTCTAAAGTTGGAAATATCAAATTTACCCTTTCAAATGCAATATGTAAATAACATCAAAATAAAAGACTGACCCTAGATATCGGGCCGGAAAACATAAAAAGAAAGGAAAAAAAAATGTTAAAAAAATTGGGTGTGGCCTTTGGGGTCTTTTTGACCTCAATAAATAATTGGTATCATTAATTTATTTCGAGTAAAACTAAACGGTGTTATTTTTTCGCAAATTAAAAAAAGAAAGAGAAAATTTCATTTTTGGCTCATCAACTATTCATTTAGTCTCTTTTTGGCCCCTCAACTTTTTTTAGTCTCTTTTTGACCCCTCAACTATTAAATTAGTCTTTTTTTGGTCATTCCATCCGTTAAATGCTAACGTGTCAGTTAACTTGACACGTAAGCGATGATTTGGTATGTATTAATGATGTAACAATTGTGACATGGTAATTATTTGAAAAAAATAAAAAAGTTTTTAATCCCCTCATTTTTTTTCCCTCGTATTCTTTCTATCTTACATTTTTCTAAAATTGGTCCTTAAGTTTCATTCGATATTAATTTTTTCATTAATTAATTTTTTTTAGAAAAATATAAGATAGAAAGAATACGAGTGAAAGAAATAAGGGATTAAATTTTTTTTGTTTTTTTCAAATAATTGTCATATCACAATTATCACGTCATAAATATATGTCAAATCATCGCTTACGTGTCAAGTTAACGAATACGTAAGCATTTAATGAAAAGAGAAAAAAAGAAACTAATTCAATAGTTGAGAGATAAAAAATAAACTAATAAAAAGTTAAGAAATCAAAAAGAAATTAATTAAATAGTTGAACGACCAAAAATAAATTTTTCTCAAAAAAAAAATACAAGTCAACTTTTGGGTCTCTTTAACCTAAATAAATGATTGTGCCGCAACTAATTTTTAGAATCATGGCATCTCAAACGCCATGGGCCCAATAAAAATATTACACATGACAAAAGTAAAATGGGAGAGAAAAAAAATATACCACTAAAATTAATTATCCATTAGCTAGTATGGCCAGGCCAGATCAATACACATGCAATATGCGAGATAAGAAAAAAAATTAATATATGTAACTAAAAATACACCGTCATTTAACATGCTTTGAATACCTTCAGTTTTTATCTGCCCGACATACATTCTTAAATATCAATATACCATCTCACCTATCTTGTATTCCTTTGTGCCTATAAAGTATACAGTGTGTTACATGCCAAATAGATCTTTTTTCTACATAAAATATCCTTGAAATACCACTATATATTTTTATTTGCCAGTATAAATTATTTTTGTGCTAGTATATGTTTTTTAATGTCAGTCTATATCTTTGTACTTGACTAGTGTATCTTTACTTATCCGTCCAATATATTTTCTTTAACACAAAGATACCCTTTTTTTATATCTGATATACAATTTTATCTGTTAATTCTCCATTTATAATAGGGAAATAGAAAATCACGACAAGGTATTATAGCGAACTTGTAGCGACGGATTGAAATTATATATTGTTTTCTCGTGTTTTTGTATACGCTATATATTGTTTTCATTTTTTTTAATATATATTATTTATCGAATGAATTTTTATATATTGTTTGTTTTCATTTTATATGCTTTTATATACTTTTTTTTTAAATATACATTGTTTTACCAAATTAATTTTTTATATACTGTTTGTTTTAAATTTATATATTTTTTCAGTTTTTGCATACTGTCATTAGAAAGTCACTACAGTACTCATCGTGAGTACCAGTCGCAAAAAATCAACTCTCTTTAAAATAATACAATATCACTGTGCCCACAAAAATGTCCTAACTTTTTTCTCGATTCTTGGTTCGTCCGATGACAGTGACAACAATTTAGCTGGAAATGTGTGTTACATCCTATATAGTTGATCTCCATAATATCCATTTAACAACCCTGTTTTCATATTCACGAATGAAGATCAAAGGAAATTAAATGAAAAACTACATTTTTGTGATCGTAAGTTGATTATTGTAACTACGTTGGTCTCATGGAATTAAGGGAAAAGAGTAGCGCAATTATCATGATGTGATGTCCCAATTGAGTTGTTCCAATCAGACATTGATTCCATTCCATACAGTTCCACATTGCTCATGATAATCACGAGCTCACACATGACAATCACGTGCGTAAGTCTCTTTCTTTCCTGTTTCCATGCACTAACGACATAACATTTATCTCACAAGCGGGCAGCGGCTTTGAAAATTTTGTGCTGCTCATTATGTGAAAGAGACTGGAAACATCATCGATATCTAATCAGACCAGGTTCAGAAACATGCACAACAAACCTGTGAGCTGGAACATATCACTGTTTTAAAAACAATTATAATCAGAGAAAAATCTTATAAATGAATATTTGTATATTTGACAATATATCTGGATAAAAAAATTAGTATTTCTTTTTTACAATTACATGAATCCGAATCCGATACCGGAAGGATATTATCCGGACCATTTATACCCTCTTAATAACACTAATCTTCTTCACATGTATTAGGCCCATCAATATCCTGATCCTATCCTGCCTGCCTACGCCAATTTTTGTAGATTTTTTTTTTCCACCAGGCATAAAACATAAGAACCATACTGAACCCAATATTAGGCCCATCAATATTTACGACAAGACAGCCTTGTCCATAGTTTTTCTAATTAATTTTTGAATAAACATTGGGCTTTATAAAGAACTATCAGTATATAGTTGTAGTCATTTGTTTTGGGTTATATACATATAGTTATGTTTTCGAGTGGATGAGAAGATAAATGTTGTTTGGGTTAGTGTGGGTTTATATATTTTCTGAGTTACTTCAATTTTCCTTTTTCAATGAAAAAGGGAATGCCAAAAAAAAATGCCACACTAAATGTCCAAAATGATTTGGAGAAAATAAGATAATTTGGCCTAACGAAGAATAGTCGGTCTTAGATGGTTGTCAAGTGGAAAAATATCATAAATTTTGTAGTATCATATGTTTACACTATTCTTTTGATACATGACCATATCTATACTCATTAAAAGAGGATATGTGAGCTGCTGTGTTGAAGATAGCCACTCAACATTGGACACGTGGCTGAGTCCAAGAATTGAAAAAATGTTCAGTACATTCGGTTTACAAAAGCCAGGTCACAAATGGTCCGGTCTAAGAGGTCCACGGAATAAAAAATGAATTTTTGAACACAATTTGAGAACTCACTTTCGTGCAAAAAACGGGTTCACATACACCAACATGCTTTCAAACGGTGGTTTATATAAACCTTGTCCATGTTAAATTGCTCTAAATTGAAACAAATACGTGACAGTGTGAACATTTTTAGAAATATTTTAAGTGACTAAACTTGGTTCATGAACACCATATGTCTTGCAAAACTACGGTCCACATAAATGCAGTCTACACTAAATTTGTGATGGGCTTTCGGCTGAAGTCAACATTTTATAGTATTTGTGGTGTAACTAATCTTGTTCTTTATGTAATGGCTCATTTTACAATAAAGATAATAACCCGTTTAGAGTATTTACACTGCATTTGATTCATTTCAAAGAAAATTGGTTCATGCATGAATTTTATCCTATTTTTGTTAAAATATATTGATATTTTAGTTACGATATGATCTAAAATAATGTGAACAGATAAAAAAATTTCAACAGAATATTTTTTTGATTATGTCATGGAGTTATTTTAACGATTTTCATAAAATTATATTAATGATGCATAAACAATTTGACCAAGAAATAATAAAACATAAGTATAATATTAATATTTTTCTTATAATAACTTTGTGCCATGAGATATATGTTTTATATCTTAGATGAACTTATAGCTTTACAACATAACAACCAGTGACGGGGATAGGGGGGACCAAGGGTAGTCTGGGAACCCCTATGAATCTGAAAATTTTATTTTAGGCCTTAAAAATTTTAAGTTAAGTCCTTGAGTGGTAATATTTGGGACCCCTTGTGCTTTCGCATTGAGTTCATGAAGGAATAACAAAAGTATGGGGTTATATATCAAAATAAGAAGAGCTAATCAAACAAAAATTAAAGTTGTAAGCATGGCTATGATTCTGTGTAGCTCTAAATTGAAATAACATTGCATGAGATAGCTAGTACGACACCGAGTGGAATAACCAGGTTGTAGTCTAGGACATACTTGCCAAAGTAAAAAACATATATGTTATATACATTTTTCCATATATTCTCTATATCTTTATACAACTTAAATTTAATTATTTTTCAATTAGTTGAATAATATTTCCTAGAAAAGAAAATACTTCAATTATCTATATCTTATATGGTCCTAATAATAGTTATAGATTAAATTATGAAATATAACTATTATATTATTTTCAAAATGCCATTCATAATTATTATTTGATGTTTTTTAAATTGGTGTCTTTTCACTTGAACTAATTTTTTAATGTATAATTGAAATGTCATTAAATATTAAGCTAAAGTTTCATTAAATTCAATGTAAAGTATTAAATTGGAGAAAATAGAGATAAATGAATTTTTATTTTTTAATCATTAGTCACTAGGCAAATTATACATAGATCCTAGATAAACAATTCTTTTTTATTTCAAAAAAATTCATGGCTAATAGTAAAGAGGAATTTTTTTTTATTCATGCTTTTATTTCTACCAGTATGATACTGTTTGGGCTCCCCCTAAGGTTTATTTCTGGTTCCATCCCTGATAACAGTTACTTAACAAGTTACAATTACTACAGTTAGTTGATAATAATCATAAATAATTGTTAAACAATAAATATCATAATTATCACCTAATACTTAATTATTATAGCTTAACTGCATTAGTTTATATAATAAATGCACAAGTCATACTCAATATTGGAAAATCGGTAAAATAATATGGGAAAAATATCTCGAAATCTTAAAATAATATAGCATAAATCATTATTTTCTAGACGGTTAGTACTATGGTTCACAATCTGTAATTCCGATCAGATTCAGATGACTTAGATTGGAATCATCAAGGCACGATCCAATTAATATCCGAGTCTTATGATTATAATAAATTCTAATAATATGGCTACAAGAAATTATTCTGCTTGTAGTAATAACCATGGCAGTATAAACAATTACTATCTTAAAATAATAATAACTACAAATAATTATCAATAAAAAATTATTACAATCATTAATTAACATATAATTATTATCGGATAACTGGATTAATTTAGTGGTGCAAATTTCATGATATTGTATTGTATAATAGAATTTTTGAAATTTATTGTTAATTTAAGAATAACCTGTGTAGGACGGAATTTAAGAAAAAATATGTCCTACACTGTTTTTTTAATTTGCGTTTAGTCCATTATAAATATTCATTATAATGCACTTCAAGAGTATATAATATAATATAAATATACAACCTTTACAAAAGTATATCTTATATTATTTTTTGATATAATATTTTATTAAAGTAATTAATTTGTAAGTGTGATATACCAATTATTATAGGTCAACTAATAATAATTAAAGAAAACAATTCCATGTGTGAGGAACAGAACATATAATAATGATAACTGGGTTTGCATTAGTACTTAAGTCATTTATTATTCAAACTATTTGTATTTCGAATTAATATTCTTTTTGTTTTAGATTCAAATTTTTTGAATTAATATTCAAAATATATTAGTCCAAACTTAAAATTATTGAGTCTAGTGGTCAGTCGAGCGTGTAAGGTGTGGCAGAAGATACAGGAGTGGCACGAGGGCGAGCTGGGCCACCGGAGTAGAGTGGTGCGCTATCGGGTATATCACATACGAGAACCGACATAAGATGAGCCGAGAGTAATATATTTTGTTTAGAAATATGAGTTGTTATTTTTTGTTATATTCTTGCATGTCTAATATATATGTGTGTATATATGTAGCTTCCGTATTTTGTCTCCGGATATTATTCTCGATATTTATCTTATATGTTTTTCTCTTTTTTGGGACAGTTTTCCGACCATCCGTTGACACATAGCCATACATCATTTTGAATTTTTTTGAATAGTAGCACTATTTTGAAGAATAATTAATCAGATAGCATGATTATCAAAATATTTGGGTAGGTAGCACTTCCGCCAGACCTTCTGGCGGAACTGAAGTAGTTCCGCCAGAGGGTCTGGCGAAACTAGGGAATTTTTTTTTTGCTAATCTCAGCCATTTGGCACCCTTAAATAGCCTTAATTAATGAAAAAGGCTAGTTCCGCCACCATGTCTGGCGGAACTAGGTAAAACTTATTTTTGGCCCAATTTAGACGGTGAAATTGGCCCAAAAATGACGAAAATATAAGTTCCGTCAGACCCTCTGGCGGAACTATTCTCCCAACTTACAATCTGACCCAAAAAGTCCAAAAAAATGGTCTAGTTCCGCTAGACCCATTGGCGGAACTAGCTATTTTCTAGCTAGTTCCGCCAGAGGGTCTGGCGGAACTAGACCATTTTCCCAACTTACAATCTGACCCAAAAAGTTTTTGGTCTAGTTCCGCCAGACCATCTGGCGGAACTAGCTATTTTCTAGCTAGTTCCGCCAGAGGGTCTGGCGGAACTAGACCATTTTCCCAACTTACAATCTGACCCAAAAAATTTCAAAATTTAGGGTTTAGTAACGGTTTTTAATAAAAAACCGATACTAAATATTAGTATTGTATCGGTTTTTATCAAAAAACCGATACTAAATCTGGAATTTTTTTCATTTAGTAACGGTTTTTATAAAATAACCGTTACTAAATTTAGGGTTTAGTAACGGTTTTTAATAAAAAACCGATACTAAATATTAGTACTGTATCGGTTTTTATCAAAGAACCGTTACTAAATCGGGAATTTCTTTTTCATTTAGTAACGGTTTTTATAAAATAACCGTTACTAAATATACACTTAGTAACGGTTCTTCCCTAAAAACCGTTACTAAATAGCATTGTAAGTTCTAGTTCCGCCAGTGGGTCTGGCGGAACTGCCCACTGCGTTTTTTTAAACCCGAATTTAACCCTACCCGTCCGTTCGAAAAAAGAAGAGAAATATTTGGGGGCGAAATTTCATGCGATTTGAGTGGAAATTAAAGGAGAAAGAGGGGAGAAATTAAAGGAAGAGAAGGAGAAGTTAGAAAGAAGAAGAAATATGTAAGTTATTTTGTTTGATTTTGAGTTTTGATTACTTATTTTTGTTGATTTGGTTGATTGAAATAAGTTTTGATTGAGTGAAATTAGTGCGAAATAGGTATGGATTTAGTGAGATTAGTTTGAAATTGGTTTAAATAGGTTGATAGTATTGAAATTTGTTTGAATTTTTGTTGATTTCTTTAGAGAAAAATAAGAACAAGAAGAAGAAGAAGAAGAAGGAGTACATTTTTCGTCAAATTTATTCGGTATGAAAAAAATTTGTAATTATTTTTTATTACTTAGTTATTTTAAAGAAAAATATAATATAAATTTATTTAGTAATATATTTATTTATAGTAATTGTGTCTGGTTTTTTTTAATATATACAATTTTTTGTATTAAAAAAAATAGAATGAATCAATTTGTTTATTTTTGTGTTAAATAGTATGTTTATTTAGTTATGTAAAAATATATTGTTTAGTTATTATTTATATAGGGATATTTTTATTAATTTTATTCGGTATGAAAATATTTAATAATTAATTTTCAATATGTAGTTATTTTAAGAAAAAAATATAATATATATTTGTTTAGTAATATATTTATTTATAGTGATTTGTTAGGTTTTTATTTTTGACTATATAGTATTATTCCTATTAAAAAAAGAGTGAAGTAATTTGTTTATATTAAAAAAATATTGAAGTAATTTATTTATAGTAATTGTTTAATTATTATTTATATTTAAAAAATAAAATTTATATAGGGATGTCATCTAGGGGCGGATCTAGTCGGGGCGGATCTAGTCGTGCGGATCGGGGGAAGGCTCCTATAGTTGAGCCGAGAAGGTCCGGTATATCGTCCGCCGAACGAATTCCGGGATGATCACGGAACCGTATGTTTGACCCAACCGGACAACACCAAGGCTAAAGCGAAAGGGGGTTTCCGATACGGGCAACATCATATTAATGTATTGTATATAAAATTATTTCTATATATCTATTTATTTAATTATGTAAAAATAATGTACTTATATGTTTCGTTTCCGCAGGTGCCATGGAATGTTCAGTTCGAGCCATATTTTGCAAGTGCGTGTTTGTTACAAACGTAGAGAATCGGTTATATACCAATCGATGGCATACTGATAACCGCTCTGCAGGAACGGTGGAGAAAAGAGACACATACGTTCCACATGCCGCACGGAGAAATGACCATAACGTTAGAGGATGTTTCATGCTTGTTGGGGTTGCGGGTGGATTGGCAAGCCCCTTTGTGTGAAGAACAACGGTATTAATTGGGCAAATAAAGCCGGGGAACTACTCGGAAAAACACCCCCCCCCCAAGAGATGTTCAGAGGATCAGGAAATAAGAAAAGCAACGTGTTGGTAAAAAAAAATGGTTCATGGAGAATTTTGCCGATTTGGAGTGTGATGCCCCCATATTACGAGTCGAGCAATATTGTAGAGCTTACATGCTCGGATTTTTTTTCCGACATTTTATTTACGGATCCGAATGGGGACAGTTATTCGCTCATGCCCCTGGTACTTTTACAAGAAATGAATAATTTGCATGAGTGGGCATTTGGGAGTGGGGTACTTGCATACCTGTACAGAGAGCTGTGCAAAAGTACAGGTCCCGATCGGAAAAATATGGGAGGTTGCATCTTATTATTACAATTATGGGCTTGGCACATTTTGCGACCGGAAGACCGAGAGTTTCATTGAACCCGGCAAGATTGAATATCTACGACGATCCGGATTACAATGATACGGTTGGCGTGCTCTGGAGAGATGCAAGAGTTAAAGAGGATCCGTCGACTACTCATTTGTGGGCGAACCGCGACATGTTAGACAGCATCCCTCAAAGTGATATCTTTTGGTCACCTTACGAACCATACCGCGATCGACTACCGCCCATTTGTCAGGAAGAAAGAACTACAGCACTACTCAGTGTGCCGTTGATTTATTTCTGGATCGTCGAGCGTTATCGTCCTGAGAGGGTGATGCGACAGTTCGGGTATCGGCAAAAAATACCCCCGGAAATACCTGAAGCCGACAAAATTGCCGACAAAGAATTACGCGACCTGACGAATTTTAAGGGAAACGATTGGCGTAAGATTCACAAGAATTGGATTACACGCTGGAACGATAAATGGTATTGCTATTCGCAAATGGATCCCCTGGAGCTGTATACCCCTCTGGATTATGATGGTTACATGAGCTGGTATTGGCAGAATTCTGATCCGTTGGTGCAGAGCACCATTTCGCACGGTTCGAGCACATACCGCCCCATGGTCCCCGAAAAAAGATTAGCGGTAAATTTTTGTAATATTTTTAAAGTTAAATTTAGAATTATAAATTTTTTATTTTTTTTAATATTTTAAGGCACAAACTGCCATGGAGGGAGCTCGCATAGGTTTCAGAATGCTCCGAGAATTTGGTGCAAATATGAGGGCGGAAGTAAGGGACGGCGTCAGAAAATGGTTGGGATGCCAAAAACTAATTTGTACTCAGCTTAATGAGTATCCCGGCGATACTGAGTGGGAGGTGCTCAACGAACCGAGAGCATATGTGGGAGGAGAGGAAGGAGGAGAAGACGTCAGTCAGCTCACTCAGATGCTCACTCGGAACCAGGCGAGAGGGAGAGGAAGAGGACGTGGCCGTGGTGCACGCGGCGGAGATGTTTAGTGTTTTAGGGTTTATGTTTTCAGATTTGGACTACGTTATAGTTTATGTGTTTGGGGTTTAGGGGTTATGTTTGGGGATTTGCATTATGTTGCGGATTGTTTGTTTGATTTTTTAGAGTTTATGGTTTATTGATATTGTTTTAACTTAAGCATTACAACTACTCAACAATAAATAAAACAAACTAAATAAAATAAACAAAATGAAAACAAACTAAATAAACCAAACTACGGTCCAGTGTAACGGTCTCCACCCATTTGTGTGCACTTTCGTTTAGTGTGTCCTGGTAATTTGCAGACGCTGCAATTCATTACACGCTTTTCTTTGTTTATGGTGTCCATACTGTTTTGGATTCGCAACTCCTGCCTTCTTTCACGTTTCATCCTTCCGTTAGCATTTGTCCTTATAAGTTTATCACCAGGAAATAAATTGTAATTACAAATTTCTATGCGTGGCGTCCATTGTGATTTTTCCTTTACATGATAGAAACTTTTTTCATACGTACGTTTCAAATTATCCAAGGAATAACACGGATGAATGAAAACTTCGCTAGATATAACTTTGCGTATACAAACTGCTATGACGTGCGAACACGGGTAGTGGTATATCATAGGTTTCTGACACTCGCAGTTTCCTTCGTTGATATCTACTCGCCATTTCTTTCTCGGAATTCCGATACCACTCGTCGAACGCCGGGCTTGCGTAAGTACCTGATAAATACCTTGCTCTAAGTTGTAGCAAGTGACTTCATGCCTAGTAGCCTTAATGCGTCTACGTTCCATTTTTAACATCACTATGTCCGACCAATTCTTTTCCCTCATATCAGCAGCCGCCCGATATCTCACATGATAACAATTTAGCTTATAAAATGTCGCTTCAACAATTGCCGTAACAAGTAGTTTTCTTATACCTTTGAAAACAAAATTCATCACTTTGGCGTTATTGCTAGTTGGTATGCCCCACCGACGACCTTCAGTATCGTACGAAATCGCCCAATTTGATTTATTTATCTTTTGTAACCAATCGGTCACTGAACTATCTATTTTTTCCATTTTTTCCCATATCTTATTAAATTTATATTTGTTGTGTGCACGTACTAATCCTTGAATCATTGGAACCACTGTTTTGTCTGTTACAGCATTACTGAAATTTGCTTGAAGATGCCGCATACAATAACGATGATAACCATAAGGTGACAGCCACCTTCTCACTCTCATTGCGCTAATTATGCCAGCATGCCTATCCGAAATAATGCAATACATATTTTCTTCTCCGACAATATCACGCAAACAATTAAAAAACCACCCCCATGTCTCATTCTTCTCCCTATCAACTAAAGCAAAAGCTAAAGGAAATAACTGACCATTTGTGTCGGTACCAATCGCCGTCAATAAAGTTCCTTGGTATTTTCCGGTTAGAAATGTTTCATCTACTGTTATGACGGGCTTGCAAAATTGAAAACCATGTAGTGATGGGCCAAATGCCCAAAATAGACCTTCGAACTCCAACTCACCATCTCTATTTGGGGCACCAGTTTTAAATATATACAAAGTACCAAGATTTGTTGAGGTTGTTGCCGCCATCAACTCAGGGAGCAAATTATAAGCCTCCCTCCAACCCCCAAATAAGAATCGAAACGCGTGTTATTTTGCGTGCCGAGCCTTCCAATACGATATGGTATATTCAACCTTCAATTTAACGGCTTCTATTATGGTTACAGGTTTAACATCTAAATCTGCTCTTACGATATCTAGAATTAGCCCCCCAACAAGCGCACTCGTTAACTGTTTGTGGTCTCTTCTAGGTGTTTGGTTAATACATACGTGTGGTTGTCTAAATGTTTTAATCTCCCATAAATTATTTTTTTTATTAATCGAAGCGTGTATCCTCCAACTACATCCTCTAGTACCTTCATCTTTAAGCTTGCATATCACAATATATCTCGTTTTATTCGAGTGGTCTACTTCTATTTCTCGGTGATACTTCACACTGTATGCTCTTACAGCCGATTGTAGTTCTGATTTCGTTTCAAATGTACGTCCCTTATACAATATTTCATCATCATTTTCATTCATATTCATGCCAGATAAGACATCATTTCTCGCATATTCCCACATTAAACTATCTTCGAATTCAGCAGCCGGCGCATCACCGAAAGTACCTACACTAACCATCTCACCCTCTTCCGTATATATAAATCCCGTCTGATGGTTCACTCTCTCCATTTCTTCATCGCCATCTCCATAAATTTCTTTCTCGTCCTCTGACTCCATTTCGGGTTCCTCATCTAATTCATTTTCATCATCATCTATTTCGGGAAGTACATTATTGCTCACACGTGCCATATCAAAGGTCGCAAACGGGTCCTCATTCCCATTTTCAATATTTATTTCATTTTCAACGGGTTCTAATATCTCATTTTCATCTGCATTTGGAATTACATTTGATCTACTACTAGTTCCTATCTGATATTCTTTATTTTGGACGTGATCAACATATATTTCTAATTCCTCCATCCCAACCCTTATGACGCGCTCCGCAAAATTAATCAATTGTGTATTATTCATAATTTTCACTAACCTATAATGCCAAATTCCTTTCTTAAGGGAAGGAAGCCGACCTCGGATTAAAAGAATATCATTATACGACCAACCGAGATTCTCATAAATTTCGTTACACAGTTGGTCATAATCCCTATTTGTGGTTGTACTTTCTGGAATATAAGCGGTTCCTCCGAGTCGTAATTGCATCCGTTTGGTAGATTTACAATAAGACCATCATAATATACAAGAATTTGAGAGTTTTGTGCCATTTTCTTCTTACTAATTGCAATAATATTTCAACAAATTAACAACAAATATATAATAAAATCAATTAATTATTTAATGAAAAAATAATCTATAATACAATACCTAATTTCCGTCTTTCTTTTCTTCTATTTTCTCTATTTATTTGGGTCAAGATCACCTCAAATACACTTCAAAATCGCCTGAATAGTAGTTTTATTTTTTAGGGGCGGATTTTAGGTTAGATTGGGGGAGAGAGAGAAAGATTTTCCTTTTATAACAGGCTCCAATGATTGAACAAGTTCCGCCAAAGGCCCTGGCGGAACTAGGCTATTTCTCAATTTTTTGGGGTCAGACCTGTCCGGAAGACGCGCTGATACAGATTTCGCCAGATGGTCTGGCGGAACTACTTATTTCTAGCTAGTTCCGCCAGAGGGTCTGGCGGAAGTAGGGCGAAACAAACAATTATGCATATTTTGGGGATTTAGTAACGATTTTTAACGAAAAACCGATACTAAATATAATACTGTATCTAACTGCTTATTTAGTAATGGTTCTTTGATAAAAAGCGATACAGTACTAATATTTAGTATCGGTTTTTTATTAAAAACCGTTACTAAACCCCTAAATTTAGTAACGGTTATTTTATAAAAACCGTTACTAAATGAAAAAAAATTCCCGATTTAGTATCGGTTTTTTGATAAAAACCGATACAATACTAATATTTACAATTTAGTATCGGTTTTTTTTATTAAAAACCGTTACTAAACCCTAAATTTTGAAATTTTTTGGGTCAGATTGTAAGTTGGGAAAATGGTCTAGTTCTGCCAGACCCTCTGGCGGAACTAGCTAGAAAATAGCTAGTTCCGCCAATGGGTCTGGCGGAACTAGACCATTTTTTTGGACTTTTTGGGTCAGATTGTAAGTTGGGAGAATAGTTCCGCCAGAGGGTCAGATTGTAAGTTGGGAAAATGGTCTAGTTCCGCCATATCTACTGGCGGAACTAGCTAGTTTCGCCAAAGGTACTGGCGGAACTAGCTAGAAAAGTCTAGTTCCGCCATATCTACTGGCGGAACTAGTTAGTTCTGCCAAACGTACTGGCGGAACTAGCTATTTTGGCGGAACTAGCTAGAAAATAGCTAGTTCCGCCAGATGGTCTGGCGGAACTAGACCATTTTTTTGGACTTTTTGGGTCAGATTGTAAGTTGGGAAAATGTGTAGTTCTGCCAGACCCACTGGCGGAACCTATATTTTCGTCATTTTTGGGCCAATTTCACCGTCTAAATTGGGCCAAAAATAAGTTTTACCTAGTTCCGCCAGACATGGTGGCAGAACTAGCACTTTTCATTAATTAAGGCTGTTTAAGGGTGCCAAATGGCCGAGATTAGTAAAAAAAAAAAATTCCCTAGTTCCGCCTGGACCCTCCGGCGGAGCTCCGGGCCCGCCAGAAGGTCTGGCGGAAGTGCTACCTTCCCAAATATTTTGAAAATCATCCTATCTGATTAATTATTCTTCAAAATAGTGCTACTATTCAAAAAAATTCCATCATTTTACAGTTGACACCTGTGCGGGCCCACTCAATAATCCAATGATAATTCAACAGGCCTACGGGCCTTCCTAACTCAATTTAAGAACTTTTTTTTTTGTATAAACGCGGTTTACATACACAAAATTTTATTTCAATATATGATTTATATAGACCATGCTCACATTTGTCTCTGAGAAAAAACGGGTAGAGTGTGAACATAATGTTGTAGTAGTTTCTCTACATATAAACGTGGATCACCAAGACCAATACTCTATCAAAAAATAGTGCACATGAAACAAGTCTACATAAAATATTTAATCGGCTTGGGCTTTAAATCAAAAATTTTGTGATATTTGTGGTGCCTCCAACTTTAGATTTTGTGTAGCGGGTCACTTTTCAATAATGATATGACCTGTGGCTGTCTAGAGTACTTGGTTGAGTACTTGCATTAGAATTTTGATTCATTACAAATCCAACTAAATCCATATTTGAATTTTATGTTACAGTTTACCAACAATTAATATAAAATATTGAAAAAAAAAATAAAAGAAATAATTATATTTTGAACAATTATATGAAGTGCTAAATTAAATTATTTGTTTTTTAAATTATATAAATAACGCACAACAATTATTATAATATTGCCATAGAGCTTTAAAATATAAAGTTCAATTAAATATACTTTAAATATTTTTTAAATATTTTATATAAAATATTAAATATAAAAACATTTCTTCATCGTATTATATTTAAATTATAAATATTATTACAACTGTATAATTTGAAAACATGAAATAAAAAATGAAGTTCGACGAGGGAAGATCACGTGCAACGCACGTACCCATTGCATGTAGAAACCCAATATTCTCCCGCTGGAACTGGAAAAACATATCTATACAGAGCATTATTAGCGACTGTTCGTTCGAAACATAAACTTGCACTTGCGACTGCATCATCCAGGGTAGCTGCATCTGGAATACCGGGAGGTAGAACAGAACATTCGAGGTTCAAATTGCCAATCGAGATTAATCAAATTACATGCTACAATATTTCGAGGTTCAAGATATTAACGAATGTGATTTATTATTTGGGGGTAAAGTAGTCGTATTTGGTGGTGTTTTTCGGCAAGTTTTGCTTGTTATTCCAGGTGCAACAAGAGAGGAAGTAGTAACCGAAAGCATTGTTTGTTCAAAATTATGGCTGCTAATGAAAAAATAAAATTGACACAAAACATGCGAGCAGCACGCGATCCCCTATTTGCAACATATTTATTACGTGTAGGTGACGGTTCTGAAGAAATAGTTAACGAAAATATCATTAAACTACCATCAAACATGGTAGTCGAAGGAAGTACAAGCGAGTAAACCGATTTACTTGCTTTAATTGAGCATGTTTTTCCAAATCTAGAGCAAACTTACAAAGATGCCGACAATTTTATAAATAATGCAATCTGAACACCGAGAAATGAGTATGTTAGCCAGCTCAATGAATTGTTAATAAAAAAAAATCCCCGGAACAGATATAACCTACCATAGTTTCGATACACAATCTAAATAATACAATCTGAAGAACTCAATGATGCAGTTTAAGAAGAAGTACCAAATGAATTAAATCCTGCTGGGCTACCACAGCACAAGTTAACACTAAATTGGCAGTACGGTTATGCTCCTTCACAATCTAGATCCATCAATTGATTTATGCAATGGAACTAGACTAATCTACAAAAATTTACAATATACTTGATTGTGAGATTCTTGTGGGCATTTAGAACACGAGTTCTTTTTCCGAGACTACCTTTGCAACCCGCCCAAAATGAAAAGTTCTCGAAAATATTTATCAGAAAACAATTTCCTATTCGTTTAGCATTCTCTATGACGATAAACAAATCACAAGGTCAAACATTTGAGCGAGTTGGTATCAATTTACTGGAACCGGTATTTTCGCATGGGCAATTGTACGTAGCTTTATCGAGAGCAGAAACACAAAAACAAATCACACTTCTTCTGCCTAAAGATGACCAACAAACTGGGGAACATCTCACACGAAATGTGATGTACAAAGAAATATTTCGACATTGCAATTAGAATTCTCTTGATATTGGAATTAGATTTGAAGAAAGCACAATTTTGCACTCTTGATACATCATCTAGGTACAAAAAAAATCCCTGAACACATTTTAAGGCTAATAACAATATATATTATTTTTGTATTCTTAATATTAACCTTGACTTGAAATTTTTTATTTCTTATACAAGATGGTCTCTATCTGCATGAAAAAGAAGTATGCTAATTCTGCTTTGAAAGTGGTACCACGCCAACTTGCGCGCATCATTTTTCGAACTCTTTCCGGCTACTCACCGTCACGTCGAAAATTAGCTCTTGCATAATACATAAAACAAGATTAAATCTCTCACTATGTCTCTTGAGTCTGAAGCCTATAGTCGATTAGGTCTTGCATTTCAACTCTTGTTTCTTTCCGATTTTTTTCCAGGTAATTCTCAAATTTCATTCTGAATTGGATTACATCACTTTCAATCATGAAATAATGGCGATTTTTTTTTTTGGGAAATTTATCGTGAACTATTATATTTTCCACATTTTGTGATTTCACTCACTCAAATTCACTATTTCTTTGTTAGTCAAACCACTCCACTGATTTGAGATAGTAATGCATGGTTACCAGTAAATCACATTTTGTTATGTATTTGTTTCTTTTGAAAATTATTCAGAAAATTTTGGAGGTTTTGGAAAATTTTCCACAATTCCAATCTTTGTGTCTCATCAACTTTATTCCTCTCTAGGATGTCAAAAAAAAAGCATGAATAAATAAACTTTATCCCCCCCAGGATGTGAAAAAGATTACTTTATTCCTCTCCATGATTTAAAAAAACAAAATAATTTGTTCCTCTCTTGGATAAAAATAACTTTATTCCTCTCACTCATAATTAGATAGTAATATATATATATATATATATATATATATATATATATATATGGGATGACTAAATAACTTATACAAGCAAAGTCCAGATTTTACTTGTGATTTTGCCTGTGACCATAATTCATCAAAAATTCAAATTTCAACCTACAGATGGAATATATATGTTTTGAATATGATGTAGATTAATTTTCACAAGAATCGTAATATTATATCATTGCCATCATGTATCATCAAAATATATATAATACATGAATTTTGATGATATATGATTGTAATGATATAATATTCCGATTCTTTTTGATGATACAAATTTTTTGATGATATATGTAATATTTTGGTCACAAGCAAAATTTGAATTTTGCTTGTACAAATTATTTAATCATCCTCGATATATATATTTCTATCACTCATAATTAGCATAATTAGTTTGTGTTTACCAGTACCACCTAATAACCAAAAGGTCCAAAATTCAGGTACCTTGGCTTCTCATGGGAAACAATAGTTTCCTTCTACTTACTTACGAATTGCAGAAATCATCTTAACAAACAGTATATAAAAATTCATTCGGTAAACAATATATATTTAAAAAAAATGAAAACAGTATATAGTATATATAAAAACATGAGAAAACAGTATATAATTTCAATCCGTCACTACAATGTCGTTACAGTACTCCCGACGTGATTTTCAATTTACCTTGCCGAAATCATTTTTTTCTTCTTTAATTTGGGGGAAATTTATGTTGATCCCTACAAAATTTCAAAATATAATGTTCACCCTATAATATGACAAATTTCATGAATATCTCAAAACATAGAGATCATGTTTATGTATACCCCTACAAAAAAATATCATGTATATCCCTCTCGTTTGTGTATTTGCTTCAGAACATTATGAACGAGTAAGAAAGATGAGAAGATGCATTCATGATTTTATCATGTTTTGTAGGGGTATTTAAAAAAAGTTGGTATTTTTGTTTTCTATCGTTTTTTTTCAACTAAACTCATTTGGTCCATTTTTGCATAAGCTATTTAATTAGCAAAATAATTGGGAACAAAACGAGCAAAATAATATAATAATTGATTCATATGTAAGAAGTGAGGTTTCATAGTTCGGTGTGGCTTCATTGAGAACCTGTTCCATGTATATTTCACCTCAATATTTTCACGGCGAAAGTTAAGCTTAGCCTCTCGGCTCTCACCTTTATTAATCAAAATAAATCCGAACGGCTTGCCATTCCATAAAAAAAAAAATTCTTAGCCTCTCTCCTGGAGAAAATATAAATGAAACTGGTCTGTCATGGTCAAATATTATAAACGCATCCGACCTCTTCCATTTCCATTTGAACCTATTCCACCTAATATTCCCTCTTTATATGGCTTCTTTTTTAGGCAATGAAAGTTGGTCTCTTTTGAATCTTTTCTTTTCTCTTCACAAATCTCTCGATCTATCTATCTCTTCCATTTGATGCTTGCTAATTAAAAATCATGGAAACCCTAAACACCTCAACCTTTTTCCGTCGGGAATCTTGACCTTCGCCTGAGAAAAAGTTTTCTGACCAGATTCTTACCTGGATAGGTCATTCTACTGCCGCAGTTTTTTTTGCATCGCTAGAAAAATGTGCATGCATAAATATTAGCACATATGATGATGGTCGAGATGAAATGTCCAATGTGCCCTTGATTTTTAGCAATGGAAATGAAGGACAAGTAAGGAAAAGAAGGAAGGAGGGGAAAGGAAAGAAGAATTGCGGATTTAAGGAGGATTTGTATTATTAAAAGGAAATTATCGAGGTATTTTTTATTGAGTTTTTTTAATATTTTTCTATCTAATATTTGTTGCATGTTTTGTTTTTTCCTTCTAGTTAATTATCTTATGTTTAATATTTGTTGCATGGAAGACATGCTTTTTCTTAAGATGTATGGGGTACATAAATGGAGTTTTATGAATTTTTTTTTTCATAGATAGCTGATTTTGATATTTTGATTGTTTTTTTTTTCTCTTTCTGAATCAGGATGAATTAAGACTTTTTTTTTTGGCATTATTTCTGAAAATAATTCAAGCAAATAAGCTTGTTTTGAAAAAAATTAGGTAACTCAAGACTATCGCCATCGATCTTATTTCTTTGAATTATTTTCGAAAAAGATGCAAAAAAAAAAAAGCTCATGAATTAACATCTTTGCACGGTCAAAGAAAAGAAACATTTTGTGGGACCCACACTTAATTCTGGTGTTTCAAATACTGGAAGTGTGAATTTTGATATTATGTTTATAATTTGTTATTTGTTGTATTATAAAACATAACATCTGTAAAAGTGAAAAAATACCGATCCCTTTCACTTGTTTATGGACCCCAAAATATATTGGGAAATTTTTCAAAAACTCCCTAACTTTTCTGAATATTATCAAAAACCCCCCATCCTTTTAGATTCCTTCAAAAACCCCCTATCTTTTTAGCCTTCTTTAAAAACCCCTAACTTTTTTGAAAATTATCAATAACCCCCTCTCATTTAGTTATATTTTTTAAAATGACAATTTTACCCCTCTCATTTTAGTATAGTTTTATTTTTATTTTTTAAGTGATATTATTATTTTCAATATTCCAACTTATATTGAAAATATTATATATTTTACAAAATGGCAATACACCCATAATCCTACAAAAAATATAGAAAATTTGCAAAAAAAACCTGTATTATGTCTAAAATACAAAAATATTTTTAAATATAATTGGAAAAAAAACATTATGAAAAATATTTTTTTGAAAAAAAATTGTTCTCGAAAAATATTTTTTTGAAAAAAAAGTGTTTCAGGAAAATATTTTAACAATTTTTTTATTAAAAATATTTTTTATTTTTTTATAAAAATATTCTTTTCTTAAAATATACATTTAAAAATATTTTTGTAAAAATTAAAATCTTTAATTTAAATAAAAAAATTTAAAATTTTTTAAGAAAAGAATATTTTTATAAAAAAAATATTTTTCAATAAACAAATTGTTAAATAAATATTTTTCCGAAACAAAAATGTTTTTGTGAAACAATTTTTTTTCAAAAAAAATAATTTTCATAATGTTTTTTCCCAATTATATTTAATATATTTTTGTATTTTAGACATAATACAGGGGGTTTTTTTGCAAATTTCCTACATTTTTTGTAAGATTATGGGTGTATTGCCATTTTACTCCAAATTATATTTAAAAAAATATTCCAATTAATCTTTTTTATTTTTTTTTACATTTTTGTAAAATATATAATATTTTCAATATAAGTTGGAATATTGAAAATAATAATATCACTTAAAAAATAAAAATAAAACTATACTAAAATGAGAGGGGGTTATTGATAATTTTCAAAAAAGTTAGGGGGTTTTTAAAGAAGGCTAAAAAGATAGGGGGTTTTTGAAGGAATCTAAAAAGATGGGGGGTTTTTTGATAATATTCAAAAAAGTTAGGGGGTTTTTGAAAAATTTCCCAAATATATTTATCATGTGGGCCTCATAATTCATTGAGAGGGGTTGTGAAAATGGATGTGAAAAAATCAAAGTGTATGGATATATTTCCTAACATGACAAAATCTTAAAGAATCTTAAAATATAATGGTACAAGAAAAAATGTTGCACATTTTTGACAATATCATTTCATGTCAAAATTAGAGGGAAAAATTAATCTTGCACATCATATTAAAGAAATAACTAACTAATAGTCAAGTTGTTACCGCTAGTAATTAACATAATTTTAAACATTATATAAAATACAAAATAAGCAGTAAGCACACATGACAGAAAATAAAATCTTTGATACAATTATAAAATTCGTTAAGACTACTAATTATCATAGCATAAACATGATAACAAAATACTTAATTCCTCCTATTAAAGACACAAATAAATGACCTTCCGGCAAAGAAGGTCTTCCCAATTGGCGGCCATAGCTGAAATAAATGACCAGGCGGCGAAGTGGAGAGAACACTGCTAAGTTTAGAGGGTCTGATCCGTCCAATCTTAAGTTGTGCAGTCATTTCTAAATGATGTCTCAGCAAGCCAATTCGGCGGCCTCTTCAAAAATAAAGACTCAAACAAAGTCTAACAAAAAGGCAAATAAAAAGTCTAATATTATTGTCTTATTAGGGTAACTTGTAACCATTATAATTAAAATGAAAGCATAGATGCTCTAAAAAATAATTCATGTAACTTTTCTTTAAAATACCTGATTACGCTTTTTACAAGATATTCCCAAATATCATTTTTTTTATATTTAATATTATCCAATTTATTTTTACATTGGGTGATGCTATATTAAGAGCTGTATTTGCTGCGTTGAGAGCGTTTCAAATTTTTATCCAGAAAATACTCATTTACCCTTAGTAATGATGCATAATTTATCTTGTCATATTAATTTTTCTTTCTCCATAATATCTATTAAGATTTAATTATATGACAAAAGTAGCAACAAAATATAGTAGAATTATTCTTCTCTACGAAATATATCACAAACTTGGCACAAAAATTCTACAAATTACCTTTTATATTGTTTCTTAGATCCATGTCTTATTAAATTCTCAAGAATCTTTTCTTTAATTACTATATACAAGTCATTAATAAGAAATGTTTATTTTCTTTATTGGATGGAATGGTATTAAGATCACAGTTTATCATAAATTTGAATTTGAGGATAATTAATGTGTTCGATGGAGAATCCTCTAATACATGTTGAACCATACCCAATCTCAAAAAAAAAATTGTATAAAATAAAGATGATTTTCGTTAATTACAATTATATTTTAGAAAAAATTTCACTTTAGCACTCTTAACTCTTGAGTTCGCTAACTTTTACACCCTTAAATATTTTTTGAACATTTTTGCATTCTCAACTATTTTAAATGAGTACATGTGCACCCTTAATCCGTTAAATGTCAAGTCAACAGTTAAATGTTGACGTGACAGAATGACATGACAATAAATAATAATAATAAAATTATAATTTGGATTGATTAAAAAGAAACGGAAAAAAACAAAAAGAAAAACCCATCCTCTTCCCTCCCTTTCTCTCTCCCCTCTCTGCCTCTCCCCCAAACGAAAGAAAAGAAGAACAAAAGAAAAAAAAACCTCCCCTCCCTCCAACCTCCACCCATCACCGGTCATCCCATTCCTCCGCCAGCCATCTCCTCGCCGGCCTCCACCTCTCCCTCCTTGTAAGCCCTCCCCTCTCTTTTCTCTCTAATTTAAACTTATTTTCAATTACTTTTTATTTTCTTGTTCTTGTTTAATGAAACTTTTTTTAGATTTGGTTAAATTTTTTTTAAATTAGATATAATTGATGCCTAATTTGATTATATATATCTATATTTTTATTCTTTTAAGCTCCATAGTGTCGAATTATTTTTTTGTTGACTAATTAATGAGAGACTAAAATCCTAATATCTACGCATCTTCAAGATCAAATGCAGCACCATTCCTCCTCTTCTTCATCACGTAATTAATTAATTAATTTTTTTTTGGATTTTTTTAGTTTTTTTCCTTCATTAAATCAACTAATTAAATTTTTTTTTATTCAATATTGTAGAAAATTCAGGAATGTACACCAATCGTTCCTTTAAGATTTTTTATAATGGTTTATTTGTTTCGAACGGTTCCGATTGCGTATATGTTAATGGTCAAAATGATCAATTGGGGGATTTTGTAGATATTTTAACATACACCAACCTTAAATGCATGATAGAAGAGAAATTGAATATATGTGATATCTCAAAGTTGCATTATAGGGTGCCGGAAAGTGGTATCTTCCAAATTCTATATTCCGATTTGTCGGTTCGGGAAATATTATCGAATTTCACAAAGATGAAATGTATTGAGTTGTATGTAGAACACTTCAGTAGGAATGATGATACGGGTTTTTTTGGGACACGTTGGAGTGTTGAATCGGATTCTTTGGCGATTAATGTGTACAACGAAATAGAAGATTGGGGAAATGATGTTGAAAAAAACGGATAGTGAGTTTTTATTTTCAAATGATTGTGACGAGGGTAGCGAAGAAGAACCCTTGAATATTGTGTATCCGCCGGATTATGAACAAATTATTTGTACTGAATTTCATATTGGAAAGATTTATCCCAGAGTTTCGGAATTTAGAGATGCGGTTAGAAAATACGCGAGGGGAAATGTAAAAGAGATTAAATTTGTAAAAAAGAAGAAAGAGCAAGTGAGAGCGGTATGCAAGAATTTCGGATGTCTGTGTGTTGTATATGCTTCGTTAGATAGCATAAACAAATGTTATGACTAGAATTGCAATGATTGCAAGGTGAGAAATTTTCGGACGTTTGCCCTAATATTTGCAAAGACCTAAATGATAATATTGACAAATAAAAAATATCATGTAATTTGGAATGGTCAAGAAGGTTACGAGGTTTTGGCAAAAAATTACTAATGCGAAAGGGAAAGTCAAAGAACACGGGTACGTGCTTGATATGGCAATTCGTAAGTGCTCTTGTAGGATGTGAAATCTTTCCGGTATACCATGTCCGCATGTTGTTTGTGTCATATATAGCATAAGAGGTGAACCATTAAATTATGTGACAGATTATTTCAAAAAGTAAATGCACCGCGAAATGTATTCTCATTTCATAGCACCGGTTGTCGGTAGGCAAGATTGGCCCAAAACGGATTTTGATACTCCATTACCTCCTCTAAATTGAAAGATGCCCGGTATATCTAAAAAGCATGTTCGGCATGAAAAATGTGTAATGCCAAAACCACCACCTTCTAAAATGACAAAAGCGGGGCAAATTGTTAAATGTAGTTGTTGCCGCCAAGCGGGTCATAATGAAACTACTTGCCCCCAAAAAGAAGACTGAGGTAATATTCAATTTGTATTTTTATAATTAATCTTAATTTAAATTTTATTTTAATGCTAATTTCTTTTTTTTAGGATTATAGTAAAAAATCAAGTGCGCCGTCATCTACTTGTCAATCTTCGAATCAAACTCCACGTAATTAGATTGTGTTGAATGTTAACGGCTTGTATGCATGAATTCAGTAATTTCTTAATGTTAATTTCTTATTTACTAATATTTCTTGTATGTTTTTTCAAGAATTCATAGATATTTTGTGTGTTCTTAAGGACATGTATGAATTTTTTGACATTAGTTGTTTCTTTATGAATTTCTACGTAATGTTTTTTCACTTGTATGTATTTTATTGCATTTTTATGTGAATTTGATTGTATTTGTAAGATCTTTCATATTTTTGAAACTAGATTAAACATTTAGTCAAGTTCTAGCCCAAGTATTGAAGACATTCTAATAGAGACATTTCATCAAATAACTTAGCTACATTCATCCCCACATACATACACCAAAGAATACATAAACCAAACACCAAATAATTCAAATAATCCATATAACTTAGTTGCCATAATCCATAAACCAAAAAATATTAATATAATTATCACTCAAAATACATAAGGCCAAGTATTCATTTTCACATCAATCTTTTACACGTCGGTGTAATCCCTCAAAGCATCAAAAGAATCTTAATATGATTATTTTTGATAAACCGCTCTAGAAAAAAAATCAATCAATTTAATTTCATATATTTAAATAATAAAATAGTATTTAAATACCATTAACATGAAGCATAATTAGAATATAATTAACCTTAATTAGGCATAACATAAACCAAATTTGGCCCAAATTATTTAAAATTTAACCACAATTAATTATAAAATATATAAATATAATTTATCGAAAATTTAGACGAATATAATTGATTAAAAAGAATAAAATATAGAGACATATTTAATCAAATTAGGCACCAATTATGTCTAATTTAACAAAATTTAAACCAAATCTAAAAAAATAATTTGATTAAACAAGAACAAGAAAATAAAAATAGGTTTAAATTAAAGAGAGAAAAGAGAGAGGAAGATTTACAAGGAGGGAGAGGTGGAGGCTGGAGAGGAGATGGCCGGCGGCGGATGGCGGTGGCTTGAAGCTGGCGAACTGGCCGGTGATCGGCTGAGGTTGGAGGGAGGGACGGTTTTTTTTTTTTTTTTTCTTTTGGTCTTTCTTCCGTTCGGGGGTGAGGCAGAGAGGGGAGAAAGGGAGGGAGGGAAGAGGGTGGGTTTTTGTTTTTATTTTTTTTATTTTTAATCAATCCAACTCATAATTTTTTTTTTATTATTTATTATAATGTCATCATGTCACATCAGCATTTAACTGTTAACTAGAAACTTACCGGGATGGAGAGTGCACATGTGCTTATTTAAAATAAGTGAGGGTGCAAAAATACTTAAAAAATACTTAAGAGTGCAAAAGTGAGCAAACTCAAAAGTTAAGAGTGCTATAGTGAGCTTTTTTCTAATTGTAATACCCCAGAATGAAATTGGGCTAGTTCTTTAGTCTTGTGAATATGAGTTTAGTTACTTAAATAGATTAATGCATTAATTACTAATATCAACAAAACTTAAGTCTTTTTCAGGATAATATGGTGTGAGTCTGAAAGTTAGCTGAGTCAGTAAACTTACTAGGCTCTTACATATGGTATCAGAGCAATTCGATCATGATGATACTATCGTGCGGCTAAAGACATACGGATATGTCTTGGTTGAAGGAGATCTGAGGTACTATCATATGACAATGCGCACAGATGTATACTACGATGAGACTGTCCATCTGTGATAGTTAACGAGGACGTCAAAATTTAAGTGAGGAGGGTTTGTAACACCCCGGAATTAAAATGGGGCTAGTTGATTAGGAGACTGTTCATCTTGTGAATGTGAAGGTGAGACAACTAGTTCCTCCTTTCGTTTCGGGGTGTTACAAATTTTTGAATATTTTAATCAAATTCCGATGCGTTACAGTGATACACCAGTATTTCAATCCCAGGAACATACAAGCTTGACCTGCATAATGATTTTCAAAAAAAAAAAAAATATGTTGTTTTCTTTCTCATTTTAGAAAATGTTTATCCAAATTTCCATGATTCTATTGTTGTAATTGAAATAGCAAGCCTTGATGCTACTCATTTATTTTCCACCTTTGGAGATTCTTAGTTGGTCATGTTAACCAAATGATCTCAGCCCGTCGGATAATGACATATGATCATAAAAGTGTTAGAAATAGTAAAGCTTTATTTTGAAAAAGATATCAGGCTGGCATGCTAACTTTGTTTAAACTTTAAATAATGTCAACTGTTTAACAAAATTTCCAATGGCATATATCTCTAGAGACTTGAGCTCGGATTTGTAGCTAACAATAGGAGCAATGATAATTGTTCCAACAATCATAATTTCTTGATGCAATTTTTATTTAGGATTATGTTATATCACGCTCACATTGGGTTCTGATAGCACGCCCCGTGCCCATGCCTAATCCTTATGGGATGACAAATCAGATTAATTAAGGGACAAATTTTTACCGTAGGTCACTCAACTTTCATAAAATTATCAAATAAGTCACCCAATTTTCAATTATCTTCAATAAATCATTCAACTTTTGATTTGTCCAAATTAGATCACACGGTTAATTCTCCATCCATTTATTGACAAAATTGATACGTATATGACACGTCATCATCGAATTATTGATGTAAGTAGTCCACGTCATCATCGACTTATAACTCAAATAATCATCTCAAGTTTACCAAAATCCCGAGAGGTCATCTAACTTTATAATTATTTCACCGTATATCACTCAACTTTGAAAATTTATCATCAAAGATTACTCAACTTTTACAATGTATCATATGAGGTCACTCAACTTTAAAAATATATCACATGAGATCATTCAACTTTAAAAATATATCATAAAATGTCACTCAATTTTACAAATATATCACAGTGAGTCAGTCAACTTAAAAACTATGTCACCAAATGTCACTATCTTTAATTATATGTTGGTTTAATTTGTTGAGACAATTATAGTTAATGTGAGACTTATTTTTTCTTTAAATTTAGCAAAAGCAAAATAGTTATAAAATATCATTTTTATGAAATATAAAAAAAATTACAAAAAAATTATAAGGAAATTATATTATTTTAAAAAAATCTCAAAAAAATAAGAAAAATACTTTTCCCAAAAATATTTTAATAAAAGAATATTTTTTCAAGAAAATAGTTTTCATTTTTTTGAAAATTATGTTTCAAAAAATATTTTATAAACAAATACTTATAATAAAAGTATTTTTTAAAATACTTTCATTTTAAAAAAAATATTCTTTAATAAAATAAACAAATCTGGACCGTTAATCAAAAATAATATTTTTAATGTGAAGTACTGTGGACAAGCTCGCTATAAATATATAGTTGTAGTCATTTTTTTGGGGGGTTATGTTTTTGAGTGGATGAGAAGTTAAATGTTGTTTGGGTTAGTGTGGGTTTATATATTTTCTGAGTTACTTCATTTTTCTTTTTTTATATGAAAAAGGGCATGCCAAAAGAAAAAAATACCACACTAAATGTTCAAAATGATTTGGAGAAAATAAGATAATTGGACCTAACGAAGAATAGTCGGTCTTAGATGGTTGTTAAGTCGAAAAATATCATAAATTTTGTAGTATCACCGGACGTTATCTCGATCCGCTTCGGATAAATCAATTTATAATTTTGATTAATAAAATTTTAAATTATTTTAACAGTAAAGTGATTAATATATGATGTGTTAAGTTTCATATTTGATATGCAGCTTTTAGAAACTAATATAAGAGCATTTTATCTTACGTACAATATTTTTTTCCTTCTAATATTTTTTATAATTTTATCTGTATTTTAATTCTTTGTTAATAATAATTTATGTGAAATATTATCTCATTTTTTATTTATTATTTGGAATGACAAAATAAAATATGAAAAAAAATGTTGAAAAGTATTTTGTCACAAAAATGAATAAATATATGAAATTTTAAATATAATTCAGTTACGTTTTTGACATATATTTTCATAGAGAGTAATGTAGGAATTTCCAAATATATGTTTTTTTTATAATATTTAGAAATATAAGGACTTTCAAAAAAGAATTTGCACTAATTATTATTTATTTTACTTTATCAGTCGAATATTTTTTTCTTCATCTTCATGAACTAAAATGTTTTTATCTTCATGAAATAAAATGTTGTGCAATCTTTAAACCCGTCAACTACTAATTTTTTTATTGGACTTCGATAGGGATTCCCGAGATCACCACCTCTTGATAGTGGTAAAAGTGGTCAGAACTAATAATATGGTCATTTATATATTTTTTTATTTTTTTTGTTTTTTATGAACCATCTAATATTTTGTAATAACCAAATATAATTAAAATTTCAATCACCACTTAATTTATAATATCACTTATTTTTAGTATTCATTATCACTAAAAATTGAATATCAATACTCAAACAATGTATAATTTGAGGGACTTCTATAATTTCCTATATTTAAGTGGGCCCCACCATATTTTTCCCCCTTAAAGCTGCGATTTTATCATATTATATGCTATATGAGAAAATACGTTGTGAGTCACTATTTTATCAATATACTTAAAATACTAACTCACTACACGAAATTTTACATAGTTTTAGACACATCATTTTACTTAGATTGTGGACCCATATTTTTTCTCTTTGATTTTCTGTAAAGTTTATCATACCAAGAGGTCCAAACGGGTTTACCAAACATATTCATTAATTAACCCATTTCATCAAACATTGCATAGAAAATACTACAAAAAAAATTCAAAAAAATACACGTGTCAGCAAGTTAGCAATTTAGAAGAATTGTATATAGGAGAATATATATATGTTTACACTATTCTTTTTGCAGGACCATAAATCAATAGAACAAAGTCCAGGAGAGGGTTTACTATATAAAAAGAATAAATGAATAATTTAGTCCAAAAACATTAAATTTGGTGGAGAGATAAACTTAACTATTGCATAAGGAAACCAAAATGATAAAATTTAAAAATCTAGTGGGCTTTGAAAATTATTCAGAAAAGTTTGGAGGAATAAAATTTTCCACAATTCCAATCTTTGTGTCTCATCAACTTTATTCCTCCCTAGGGTGTCAAAAAAAACTTTATTCCTACCTAGGATGTGAAAAAAATAACTTTATTCTAATAATAATTTCATCCTCTCTTGGATAAAAAGAACTTTATTCCTCTCACTCATAATTAGATTGTAAAAAAAAAAAACTATATTTCTATCACTCATAATTGGTTTGTGTTTACCAGTACAACCTAATAACCAAAAGGTCCAAAATTCAGGCACCTTGGCTTTTCATGGGAAATAATAGTTTCCTCCTACTTAAGAATTGCGGAAAGCGAACTGATATTGTTCGATGTTACTGTAGTGACCCTGTAGCAACGGATATACAAATTGAAAATAGTATATACAAACATATGAACTGAAAATAAACTGTATATAAAAATTCATTCTATAAAACAGTATATTTTAAAAAAAAATAAAAACAGTATATACAAACATATAAACTGCAAATAAACAGTATATAAAAATTTATTCGGTAAATAATATATATTTAAAAAAATAAAAATAGTATATAGCATATATAAGAACATGAGAAAAATATTATATAATTTCAATCCATCGCTATAAGGTCACTACAGTATCTCCGACGTGATTTCCAATTTTCCTTGCCGAGATCATCTTTTTCTTCTTTAATTTCAGGGCAATTTATGTTGATCCCTACAAAATTTCAAAATATAATGTTCACCCTATAATATAGCAAATTTCATGAATATCTCAAAACATAGAGATCATGTTTGTGTATACCCCTACAAAAAAATATCGTGTATATCCCTCTCGTTTGTGTATTTACTTAAGAACATTATGAACGAGTAAGAAAGATGAGAAGATGTATTCATTCGGCTGGCAAGGGAAATTACTCTCATCAGGGGGGAGGATGATCCTCATTCAGGCCGTACTGACTGCCCTTCCAACCTATCTAATATATACAAGCATTCTTACTTCCCAAAAAGACAATAAATCAATTAAATAAGACAATTAGGGGTTTCTTTTGGAGAGGGGATAAAGAATGCAAAGGCATTCACTGTCTTGTGGCATGGAACAAATTTTTTTTACCAAAGAAATACGGAGGCATAGGCTTACCGAACTTAGAATCGAAAAACATAGCCATTCTGCTGAAGTCCATTTGGAACTTGAATAAAAATATACTAAATCATTTGACTCATACACTATATACATTGTATGGCATAACAACACTGAGCAACTAATAAGCCTGCCAAAAACGTTGGCGTGTTTTTTTACTGTTGATCTTTTAACTCAAACAGTATATACTCGATGTGCGTCACACAAGGCAACGCCGGACACGTATGGAGGTGGAAACAATCTGGTGAATTCTCTTCATCATCGGCATGTAACTTTCTAATAGATCCGAGTCCAGGTATGAGGTTCTATTGGTACAAGAGCCTATGGAAAATAAAAGCACCTCTCTAGGTTAAAATCTTCTAAACAATCTTCAAAGGAAAGGGTGTATAGGCCCAAACATCTGTTACTTGTGTCTTGCAAGTGGTGAATCATCAAACCACATCTTCACAAGCTGCAAATTTGCAAAGAAGATATGGAACAAATCGAATTGATTCTCATCTTAAACTGAGCTTATTCTCAATGGACGACTTGCTATCTTTTTGGCAACAGAACCGAACAGCGGCATCGGCAACCTTGAAGAAATATTGGGACCAACATTGGCTTGCAGTCATTTGGCAAATTTGGCTCGAACGGAATAGGTGGACCTTTAACAGAACAACACTTGATGAAATCAAGGTTCATCAAAAAGATCTAGAGGTCATCACCCGATGGAAGGACTATGGTTAATAAAACCGATTATCAAGTGCTGGAAAGGAGGGCAGAGTGCCAAAAAGCCTAGTTTTATTTTTCTGTTCTTTTTGTTTTTAGATTTTTTCTTCTTTGAGCGTGATATAATATATCTATGTAAATGCAATTGCTAATTTTATATAAGTAAAGATAAACGTCATGCATTTCTAAAAAAAAAAGAGAGAGAAGATGTATTCATGATTTTATCATGTTTTATAGGGGTATTCAAAAAAAGTTGGTATTTTTGTTTTCTATCTGTTTTTTCCAGCTAAACTCATTTGGTCCATTTCTGCATAAGCTATTTAATCAGCAAAATAATAGGGTGCGAAACGAGCAAAATAACATAAGAATTGATTCATACATATATAAGAAGTGAGATTTCATCGTTCGGTGTGGCTAATTCATTGAGAACCTGTTCCATGTATATCTCACCTCAATATTTTCACGGCGAAAGTTAAGCTTAGCCTCTCACCTGGAGAAAATATAAATGAAACTGGTCTGTGATGGACAATATTATAAACGCATCCGACCTCTTCCATCTCCATTTGAACCTATTCCACCTAATATTCCCTCTTTATATGGCTTATTTTTTTAGGCAATGATAGTTGGTTCCTTTTGAATCTTTTCCTTTCCCCTCACAAAACCAATCTCTCTCTCTCTTTCTCTCTCTACCATTTGATGCTAAACAATTTAAAATCATGAAAGCCATAAACTCCTCAACCATTTTCTGCAGGAAATCCCGATCTTCGCCTCAGAAAAAGTTTCATGGCTGCATTGACCGGTTTGACCAGATGCTGACATGGATAGGTCATTCTGCCGCCGCAATTTTTTTCTTCTCGCTAAAAAAATGTGCATGCATAAATGTTAGCACGTATGATGATGATCAAGAGACCGATGTGCCCTTGATTTTTAGCGATGGAAATGAAGGGAAAGTCAGGAAAAGAAGGAATGAGGAGAAAGGGAAGACGAATTGCAGATTTAAGGAGGATGTGTAATATTAAAAAAGGAATTATGGAGGTATTTTGGATTGAGTTTTTTTTTTTTTTGTTATGTCTAATATTTGTTGCATGTTTTACTTTTTTCTCTCCTAATATATTATTTTATGTTAAATATTTGTTGCACGGAAGACATGCTTGGGGGTACATATAAATGGAGTTTTATGATATTTCTTTCTTGATATCATTTCTTCTTTTTTCATAGATAGGTGATTTTGATGCTTGGTTATTTTTTTCCTCTTTCTGAATCAGGATAAATGAACATTTTTTTTTCCTGACAAAATTATCATAGTAGTTTCATGAGAGCAGCAAAAGAAAGAAAAACAAAAAAATAGAACTAAATATCATGGGAACAATTTACAACTGAAATAATATTTGTGTTTTTTTAATGAAAAAAAATTAAAGAAACATTTTTCATGAAAACAATAAACCAACCATATTTTGGGGTTTAAGTTAATGAAAAATTAAAATTTATAGGCAAAGTTTCACAATAATAATGTTTTGTTTAATTGCAATATACAATTATCATTTGACCCTTAATTATGTTCTCTCTATGTATAATGGGCCCAGTAGGCAATGATACACCTCTCTTTTGCACTCAACATGCTTAATGCTTTTCTCTAAACGAATAAAAGCTATTCACTTTTGTATACTTTTATATAATTAACTTCTTTCTTAATCAATTATATCACTTTAACGTAATATAAAGTTATTTTCAAATTTATATGTTAAAGGCCCTTTATGGTTCTTATTAAATAAGTTCTACTGGGAATAAAACCTAACTCAAAAACTAACCAGTAACGAACAAATACAAATTTTAAGGTTTGTAGTAATAGTATCATCATACTTTTAAGGGCGATTTTTTTTTTAGCATTATTTCCGAAAATAATTCAGCAAATAACACTGTTTTGGAAAATATTAGCTAACTAGCACTACCGTCATCTATGGTGGCGGTAGAGACGTTTTACCACCACCCCCACTGACGATAGTGCCTAATTTACATGTTTTTCCCTTAAACAGGTTAATTAGATACAAATTAGCCTCTACCGCCGGACCCTCTGGCGGTAGTGGCAATGCTGTAATTTTTTCGGATCCAATTGGGTATCAAACCCGTTAGGAGGGGAAAAAAATGAAAAAATACCTCTACCGCTAGGCCCTCTGGCGGTAGTGACAATATTATAATTTTTTTTGATCCAATCGAGTATGGAACCCGTTAAGAAAAATAAATACCTCTACCGCCAGAGGACCTGGCGGTCACTACTTAAAGAAAAAATTTCAAAACTAAGGGAGTTAGTAACGGTTTTTAACAAAAAACTGATACTAAATATTAATACTGTATCGGTTTTTATGAAAGAATCGATACTAAGTTGAGCGGACGGGAAAATCAAAACACTAAACACTTAGTAACGGTTTTTATGAAAGAACCGTTACAGATTTTGGACTATTTAAGCAATTCTGTAACGGTTCGTACACAAAAACCGTTACTAAGTGTTTAGTGTTTTGATTTTATATATATATATATATATATATATATATATATATATATATATATATATACGTATATACGTATATATGTATATACGTATATATACGTATATACGTATATATATATATATACGTATATATATACATATATATATAAAAATATCAAAACACTAAACACTTAGTAACGGTTTTTATGAAAGAACCGTTACGAGTTGATTAAATTGTCCAAAATCTGTAACGGTTTATTGAATAAACCGTTACAGATTTTGGACAATTTAATCAACTCTGTAACGGTTCTTTCATAAAAACCGTTACTAAGTGATAAACCGTTACAGATTTTGGACAATTTAATCAACTCTGTAACGGTTCTTTCATAAAAACCGTTACTAAGTGTTTAGTGTTTTGATTTTCAACTTAGTATCGGTTCTTTCATAAAAAGTGATACAGTGTTAATATTTAGTATCGGTTTTTTATTAAAAACCGTTACTAACTCCCTTAGTTTTGAAATTTTTTCTTTAAGTAGTGACCGCCAGGCCCTCTAGCGGTAGAGGTATTTATTTTTCTTAACGGGTTCCATACCCGATTGGATCAGAAAAAATTACAATATTGCCAATGCCGCCAGAGAGTCTGGCAGTAGAGGTATTTTTTCATTTTTTCCCCTCTCATAACGGGTTTGATACCCAATTGGATCCGAAAAAATTACAACATTGCCACTACCGCCAGAGGGTCTGGAGGTAGAGGCTAATTTGTATCTAATTAACTTGTTTAAGGGAAAAACATGTAAATTAGACACTATCGCCAGTGGGGGTGGCGGTAAAACGTCTCTACCGCCACCATGGATGACGGTAGTTCCAGTTAGCTAATTTTTTCTAAAACAGTGTTATTTGCTGAATTATTTTCGGAAATAATGCTATAAAAAAAAAGTCTTTAAGGGCTGATCGGCAAAAGAAAACAACCACTTTATTTTTATTTTTTTGCTGTTAAAAACAACCACTTTATGCAAAGGCTATACATGAGAACTGCCTTTACCCCTTCAGGGGTTCCAGCAACAATTATTTTGACCACTTTTGCTTTCTGCATGCCTTCTTTTCTAAGCAAATTGAATATATTAAATAAGGATTAGGTATACTTAAAGAATAATCTACACATTAAATTGTAGGATATATTAACTTAATATATTGAAGTTTATAAGTTAATATTATGTTAATTGGTACGGGAACATGTGCATGTTGAAAAGGTGCTTTTATAATTAATTCTCAATATTGTAAGGAAGTGTTCAAAAGATTTGACTGAAAACTCAAAAATTTGCTTAGATTATGAATAAATTTAGAAACCATTTGTCTGTATAAATAAGATTACGTTAGAACTTAGAAATGTTAAATATAGAAGAGATAAATAATGTGACTTGTATTGTATCTACAAAAATAAAATATAATTCCAAACTTCATATTTTCTTCAATCAAATGCCAAATAGAAAATAAAAGGCATGGAGACTAAGATGGCCAAGAAAAAGAAAGGGAAACAAGGAGAAAAATGAGTAAGTAATAGTAATAACTAAGGCGTCCCTCGCTCCGCTTCGGCATGATTAATCTTATTTATAATATTGTAAAATAATTGATGACTTTAAAATGAAATTGACGATATTCTGAATTTTAATTGTCCAATTTGATAATCCCAAAATATTAAGATAGACACATAAAATTTTCTTCAACAATATTTATTTGTTTTTCTTTTTGTATGTTTTATTTCTTTTTATATCTTGTACATATAGTTGATAATTTAGTCATGACAATATTTATAAATAAATATACATGTGTATGTTTAATAACATTGTGATTTTTTGGAGAAGAGAAGAAGAATATAAATTTACAATAAAAACATTATAAACCTTCTTTCTCTTTGGATTGTATAGCATAATTTTAATATTGTAAAGATTACAATTCAAGTCTTACTGTTGTATACATGATATTTTAATTATAGAAGATCCATGTGTATTTGATACTTGATAATATAATATATATTGTATCTTCTTTATAAGTTGTAACTTGTATATATTTATAATGAGTTCAAAATACAGTACTAAAATACACATTATAATATTTTTTAAGAGTTCAAAATAAAAGGTCACAAATAATTTACATATGGCTTATTTGATTTTATGTTTTAAAAATACATAAAGATGTTTACACAGAAAAAAAAAATTAATAATTTAAATTTGCTATTTTGCTAAAATTTCTGAGAATCTTTTGAAAAAATTATTTCTTGAGAAATTTATATTTTCACAATTTTTTTGAATATTTTTCTGACAGTTATTTTGTCATTCGGTTTATTTAATTAAATATTTAGCATACAACGTTTTGCAAATAATAGTTACGGAAAATATATTTCAAGACAAATATTATTTTTGTATTCAATATAATAGAAAATATTTTTTATTTTTAGAGCGTAAACTTAATTAGCTAGTTAGTTAGTTTCAAAAGAATATTTGGTTGAAAATTTTCAAAAGTAAGTTAATATTTGAAGTATTTTGAAGAACTATATAAAAAAAAATAATGAAATGCTTGTTTAATAAGAACACTTGATTTTCATTTGTAGAATAAATTTATGCTTTTTGAAGGGTATATATGAAAATATGCAAAGTAAAATAAGAGGGAGAGAACAACGGTTTTATTGAAAGGAGAGAGCTCCAATCACAACTTGATCTCGTATTGCCATTTTACTAATTATCTCCACGTAACGGGTCACTTAGCATTTAAATAGAGACTCACTATAATGTTATTAACTATTTTTATTTACAAAATAAATGCATGAAATTTTTGGTTGGAACCGGTTCATGTGAACTTGAACTATACTTTGTCATACATCTGAGTGAAACATGTTTATTTATATTTAATATTCCCGTTTTGAAGTATACACGTGTCGTGTTATATGAATCTTTTTTTGGAAGAGCTGAATGTTTTCTAGGGATATTTTAGTAAATTCAGGCGCATTCTTGGTGTAATGGCGTTAATACCCTTGCCTTTTGAAAGCAACGAAATTTTTCTAGGAGTATTGTAGTAATTTCAGTGCATTTTAAGGTCTAATGACGTTAGTACCCTTGATTTTTGGAAGCAGGAAAATTCTTCTGGGGGTATTTTAGTCATTTCAGGCATAGTGTAGATGTAATGTCGTTATTACCCTTGGTTTTTTGATACGGAGATATTTTGTTGGGGGGCATTATGGTAATTTTAGCTGATGAAATTGAAGAGTGTTACTGCCAGAAAAATTTCACTCTCCGGCACGACCTCTCAGTTTAGAGGCCAGAGATTGGAATTTTTTTTCCACTTTTTTGAACAATAATCAATCAGATGACACTATTTTGTAAATAATTGGGTATCTAGCACTTCCGTCAGACCGTAGTTCCGCCAGAGGGTCTGACGGAACTAGTGATTTTTTTTTTTTTTGTTGATCCCAACCATTTGACGCCCATAAACACACTTAATTAAGGAAAAAAGTCAGTTCTACCATAGGGTCTGACGGAACTAGGTAAAATTTATTTTTTCAGGTTAAATTCTTAATTTAGAAGGCCAATTAGCTCAAAAAATTACGAATTCAACAGGTCCGCCAGACCTTCTGGCGGAACCAGAAGTTCCGCCAGAACCTCTGGCGGAACCTCCTATTTCATATTATTTTTTTTGCCTCTAAAGAGCCATGAAAATGTAGCAAAAAAAAAAAAAATTTACTGTTCCTAGTTCCGCCAGAGGGTATGGCGGAACTATGAACAGTAAATTTTTTTTTTTTTTTGCTAAATTTTCATGGCTGGTTAGAGGGAAAAAAAATATAAAATGGAGGTTCCGCCAGAGGTTCTAGCGGAACTGATGAATTCGTAATTTTTTGAGCTAATATTCTAAATTACGAGTTTAACCTGAAAAAATAAATTTTACCTAATTCCGCCAGACCCTATGGCGGAACTGATTTTTTTTCCTTAATTAAGCGTGTGTACGGGTTCCAAATGGCTGGGATCAACAAAAACAAAAAAATCACTAGTTTCGCCAGAGGTTCTGGTGGAACTACTTTAGTTCCGCCAGACCCTCTGACGAAAGTGCTAGATACCAAATTATTTATAAAATAATGTCATCTAATTAATTATTCCTAAAACAAATGCTATTATACAAAATAATTCCAGAGATTGTTTTACTGGGCCAGCACAATCTTTGTGATACATTTCAACTAATCAAATATAAATAACAGTTTTTAGGTGGGACAGGTGTCAAAACAGGAAAAAAAGTTGTGAGCTCTATTATTATAGTATAATATAATATAATATAATATAATATAATTAATCAGACTCAGTGCGGTTTGGAGTTCAAGGAGCCACGTCATGAATTTTTTTGACTGTCCGATTGAAAGATGTGTTTTCAATCTGAGCGGTTAATTTCTTTCATTCGTCGGTAAATTTGTGTGTCAAACGAGATTTAGTGTGAAATATGGCCGCTTGGTCTCTGACTCCCTCTACTGCCTTCTCTCCCCACGTAACTCTTTCTCTTTCTCCCCGCTGCCACTCTCTACTCCCTCTCAATAGCAAGAGGAGAGCACCGCCATGGCTAGAAACAGAGGGAGATCCGTCGTGGTTACTGATTTCATCGAACAATTCAGGCGCGAATGGAGGAGCGGCGGCCGAGCGACTTGCCGGAGCTCACGCCTTCATCAACTCCGGCGTCTACAATCTCTCCAGCTCCGGCGGCTCCAACGCCGTGTTCTTAGATCTCGTGCGACTCCTCAACGAATCCTACACTCATTTCCGCCTCTCTCCTTCCTCTTACTACTCCCACCCCTTCCCTCTCCCAAATTAAAGAAGAAGAATGGCTGATAAGAAGCGAAAGCATAAGAAGAAGGAGCAGCGATGTCTGAACGAGAGGGAATTAAGAGCGGAGAAGAGACACCAGGAAGTAAGGCCGTTGTTGTTAGAAGTGCACAGGAAGTTGGAGGCTTTCTTTTCTCACTCTTTTGAAACCCGTTCAAATTCGCGCGCTTCAGCACGAACCCTAATTTCCACCCCCAAATCGACTGAGAAATCCATCAATTTCAAACAAATCAGCTCTCAATCTGTAAAAATCGACTGAAAATTTCAGCATTTGCAAACCAATCGGCTCTGAATCTCTAATGCTCGAGCTGAGTTATGGAGAAGAACAGATCCGGTGCTACATCTGTTGTTGTAAAGAAGGATAGTCACGTTGTTACTTGGTCTTCTCAGGTTTGGATTGTTGTTTTTTCTGTCAATTTTTGTTTTGATTTTGCATTTCTTGGGGTGTTTTTGTGAGCTATAGAGAGCTGAGATTGGTGGGTTTGTTACAGGAGGATGAGTTTCTTAGGGAGCAAATCGCAATTCATGGAACCAACAAGTTTGTGAGTTTCAGATTTTTGCCTTTTTTGCGTAAGTTGTCATCGATTTCTCATTTTGAAATAATGTTTTTAATTTAACCGTTGAATTTGGGCAGTTGGATGAGTATTTCAGCTAATTTCAATGATAAAACAAGTAGACAATGCTAGAGAAGGTATGTAAAGTAAAACCTTTTTCTCATTTTTGTTTCTTTTTCTTTTTCTTTCTCAAAATTTAGGTAATGGAAGGCTAATTTGGGATAAAATTAGGGCTAATAATGTTGAATTTAGACCTAATTGCACAATTGAGGGCATAATTAGGCTCAATTCTTGCAGGAACCGAAATGTTCTGTTGGTATAGATGAAAGTAACATATAAGATTTAATAAAGCTCATTTCTTTTTATTGAAATTTGTGTTTTGAAAAAAAAAATATATATTCGAAATAATAAAAATTGATATTTTTACATTATAGATGGTACACTTATTTGAATTCAGAGTTCAAAAAGGGGGGTTGGTCTCAAGAAGAAGATATGCTTTTATGTGAGGTATGAATGTAGTTTATAAATCATATAAAATGTAAATAATTTCCTTTGTTAGAATGAGATTTTTTTTATACATGTAAAAATATAGATAATTTCATGTTATAATGAGATTTATACATGTTTCCACATCTATTCAATTAAAAAGTTAATAGAAGGAAGTTTCATAACAATTTTTTATCCTTATCCAAAATTGGGATTATTGTTTGGGTTCTTGTTTTATTAATGAACTTGCACAGATCTTAAAGTAAAATCTAATATTGATGTTTAGGCTCAAAAGATTTTGGGAAATAAAAGGATGAAATTGCAAAGGTCGTCTCAGGCAGGTAATTTCGTAATTTTCATCCCAACTTATTTTTATTTATTTATTTAGTAAATTGAGCCCAAATCCAATTTCGTTCAGTAGAATAAATGTGAAAAATGCCCGGCCCCAATTAATTTGATCAAAGCCTTAATTTAAAAAAAAAATTACAAAAAAAGGCCCTCTATTCTTAATCTTTCTAATTAATAATTTTTTAATAAAATTGGAAAACAGAACAGATAATGTAGTGAAGAACCGATTTTCAACATTATGCAAAAAAAAGCAAGAAATGAAGCTTTGTACAAGAAAAATAGTACACCAATTATGAATTCGGAAAATAACATAGCATTAGATATAAAAAATCGATTAATTTCGGCTGCAATTGTAGAGTCATCTCTATCAGCCAAACATATGAGGTAAGCAAAAAATAGTAAAAAATAAATAAATAAATTTGTGCATAATATAATATTAAGATATTCTTGATTTGTAGGTATGATATATTGAATTCAAGTGAGAAAATGAGAAAATGTGATAATGGATTAAGAATAAGGGAAATAAATGAAAGGCAGCCTCTTTCAGAAATTTCAGAAAATGCTGGAAATTCAATTGCACGTTTATACAATGGTAAATCTCAATTTTAACTAATTTTATTCTCTTTTTTAGACTTAATTTACATTTACGCACCCTAAAATAATAAAATCCAAGTAAAAAAACAAATCAGAAGCAAAAATGGGCTTAATAGTTGCAAAACAATGTCATTTTACACTCTCTGAGTCGATTTTGATTTGTGAGGAACGGAGGTCTGAATGTAATTTTGTTGAGTTGGGGAGTAATTAGAAAGCGGATTTCTGTGAGATTTCACTTCCTTACAGAATTGAAGAGGATCAAGGTTAGTTTTAATGAATTCATGCCCTAATTTGTTTGGATTGAAGATAAAATTTGAAGATTTGGGATTTATTTCTTGTTGGTTGAATTGATTTGGAATATCAGATTTGGGAATTCATCTCTTGAGACTGGACTTTGATGTCAAAATTTCTCATTTCCATTTTGACCCTCTTTGAACTCGGTTTCAAGTATTGATAGCTTCAATTTGTTTCTTAGTGCTTGGTTGATTTATAATTATTATGCTATTTATAATTCAGGAAATTAATATTAACTATCTCTTATATGATTTCTATCGTGCATAAACTTAATCTGTTATGATAATTGTTTACATTTAAACTGTGCAGCAAATTAAATATTTTACATTTTCGTACTATTGAACACTTTGTAATTTTTCTATAGGGGAAACATAGGCAGTTGAATGGCCAGTAAACACGTGCTCTTTAGCAGAAGCCTTAAAAAATAAAATAAATTTTGTATATTCATAGGAGGTATAGAATTTAAATAAACCACCTTTTGCTGGAGATGAAACACTAAAATATGGTCAATGTCCATTCTTTCTGAGATGAGTTTGCAGTACTTTCCAAGCTGACAGATTAAACACAGAGCTGAAATTCCTATTTTGGATCCTTGAACTTAAAATACATTAGTATTTTGGTAATTAGGAAGATGGTAATTGGCTTCAAATTAATTTATTCTTTTATTAGAAAGCAATGTTGAAGCATGGTCTTGAGTGGTATATGTGTCCTGGACTGAAATTTTATTCATTACTAATTAAGTATACAATCAAATGTTTAATTCGGGTTTAATTGTATGGCCTTTATTGCATAATCTTTTTGTTATCATTTGTCAGTTGTCGCCACAGAATACTATTGAGTAGTGAGTGAACTCTCAAAAAAATAAGAATACTATTGAGTGTATCAATAACCCTAGCATAGTTGTATCTGTACAATAAGGGAAAAGGGTAGTTTAGTCTGCAGGTTGATAGAAAATTAAACTGCAAAAATATTGAAATCTATTTTGAAAGTTTTTATGGCATTATTTATAACCCTTAGCTAATTTCTAAAGAATGCCTAAAATATCCCTACTTCTCCCTTGTGGAAATGATGATAGGGTAATTTTGAGATTTTTATATGCAAATAGGAAAATAAAGGTTATAATTTTCTTTTGTTGTTTTGTATGAGTGTTCATGAGATTTTCTTATGTTACTCATCATCAGGTCAGGATATTATTTTTGTGTTAATATTTCTTATTTACCCTATTATGTCTTAGTTTTCCTTTTGATATATACATTTCAAGTATAAAATATACATTTAATTCATACCTTTCTTTTGCTTTTTATAGATTTTGGGTTGATGGAGTTGGATTGATTGGAATTTGCTTAAATGATGAGTTGATTATGATTGATTGGACAAGGGGGTTTATTGGACATTATTATGCATTTTACAAGAGAATTTAGTTAGTATTTTGGTATAAAATTTTCTAGTATAATATAATATAATAGTGAAGATAGAAAAGGGACAAAGAAAGTTAATAATTTATATGTTCATCATGATTTAACACAGCCCATAATTCTATTCAAGTCTTAATTCTTCCTCTTTGGTTGGCCTTTGTTTTGAATACTAATGGAAGGACACGACCCATAGCATTTAAGGCCCACTATTTGTTTTTTAGTAAGATACAAAGGTTATGGAAGTGCAATTCATGCACATCGCGGAAATTATATTTATATCAGAAAGACAATAAGTTGTTCTGTAGCTTTTAGTCTTTGCTTAAAATTTAATACCGGCTATGATTATCACGTTTCGGTCCCCACTTGCAAAGTATGTGATTTATCTCACGTTTAGTTTATATGCAATCAATATTAGATTTATAACCTAAATAGATTTCCCCATCTTACAGAGTAGTATTTTGTGTTTAGACATTCATTTGGAATGTAATAAGTGGTATATCAAAGTAACTCAGAGTGATGTTTAGGAAAATGTCATTTGTGATTATGTTGCCTGTGGCTAACACGATGGCTGATGGGGAGAACGATTGTCATGTTATGATTTCCATTTGCAAAATATGAAATTTATGTTGGTTATGGGCTGTGTTACGCGGACACTTAAAAAAACCGACCGTATCCTTGTCGGGCACGTGTCGGACACGGACACGGCTCGGACACGCCACGTGGCGTGTCTGAATATTTTAATAGTAATTAATTTTTGAACACGACCAGGATATAGTGGGACATGGTTCGGACATGGCTAGGACACGGTTCAGACACGGCTGGACACGGTTTGGGCACGACTAGATACTTTTCGGACACAGTCTAATATATAAAAGTCCAATTTAAATTAATATTTTTTTATATAAGTATATGTTTTTTCATTTTTTTTCCTAAAAATATATTCTTTTTATTTTACTAACAACGTTTTTTGTATATTTTTTCTAACATCCCTAATTTATGAGAGCCAGGTACTAGAGACGATATCTTTTTTTTCTTGTCTTCAGGCATTTGTATAGGAAAAAATAATCTTTCTTATTGTTATTATCTCGAATCTTTTCATTATCATATTTATTATTTTATATTTTTAGATATATAATTAATTATATTAAAATAATAATAAAATAATATGTATATATAACGTGTCGTGTCCGATGCTTTTTCTAAAATTGCCGTGTCGCCGTGTCCGTGCAACATAAGTTATGGGCAACCAATATAGGATTTCTTAATGGATTGTCCTACTTAATGAACTATTTTTTTGTATTGGGCGCTTCCATCTGGGTCGTAATAAATTACTAACAACTGTTATGTTAGATTTTAGAAGGAAAATGGAAGAATAAAGAAAGATGCTGAGTATAATTGATCAAGATTTGAGAGAAATAATAAAGAGCCAGATTTTTTTATCAAAGTTTTATTTGGTTTGGAGACCTTTAGAGATCTCTATGTACCATGAAAAGAGAAACTCTGCAAGAGATAAGAAAGTTTTTCATGATTGCTTGCCATAACTTATTTTCATAAGTAACAATTGAAATTGAAAATATATTAATTTCCTTATGTTTATATTTTCATGTATTATATGTTAATTGGGGTAATAATTCTTTGGTTATTTTCTTGTATTAGATATGTCTATTACTATAAATAGAGGGTAAAGATAAAAATTTATTCATTCTAACAACTACAAATAATTGTATTGTATTTCTCTTTCCTCCAATTATAAAGAAAGTGTTTGAATGCCGCGGCCATGGTTTTACCCTCTTAAAGTTTTCACATTAAATCTTTGTATTCATGTGTTTATTGTTGTATCTCGGCTCCTAACAAGTGGTATCAGAGCCAAGATTCGTAGAAAATTCTCTTTGGGTGCAACGATAAGGCGATACATAGAAGAGCAATGGATGAGAGAAAAGTGTCAGTGAGTCGGTTTGATGGATAAGACTTCGGCTATTGGAAGATGCAAACATAAGCGTTGCTATGCCAGAAGGATTTAGAAGATGTGCTACCCGAGACAAAGCCAAAAAGTACACCGACTACGCATGGAAGAAGATAAACCGCAAGACGCTAAGCTACATTCAACTATCACCTATGTTATGCGGATACTTCAAAAATCTAGCCGTATCGTGTTGGATATCGTATCGGATACTGATACCCATATCGGATACTCGGATACCGTATGGGACACGCCACGTGGAGTATCATAATATTTCATTCCAAAATAATACCAGATATTTCACAGATACTTCCCGTATTCGCATTGTATACTTCCAACGTAAGAATATTTACTCTTAAAATATATGATTACATATATGAAATCAATAAAATAAGATTAAGACATCTAATTATTTAATTAACTATAACAAATAAATATTACGCATTAAGATATTTCTATAATAATAAGTTTTTAATATCTCCTATATCAAATATAATATCTAAATATATATAAATTAATTAATTATATAAAATATAATTAATAAATAATAATATAATACATAAATTGTCGTATCCGTATCCTAGATTTTTTAAGATTTGCCGTATCGCCGTATACGTATCGTATCGAATACGATACCCATTTTCGTATCCGTGCAACATAAACTATCGCTAGCCAAGAATGTGGTGTTCAACATGACGAAAGAGACGACGGCCTTTGGAATCATGGAGGCACTATCCAATATGTATGAGAAGCCTTGTTTGTTAAATAAGCTGCACTTGATGACCGCCTTTTCTACCTAAAGATGGCGGAAGGCGGATCTATGGCCGAGCATCTGAATTCTTTTCAGGTTATTTCAAACACCAACTAGATTCGTTCAAACTTAACCTGGTTGATGAGACGAACGATCTTTTGTTGTTGTCATCATTGTCGGAAAGCTGCGCGACGACAATAGACGTTATCAACACCAATGAGGATCTGACTTTTGAGGAGGTACGAGACCGCATCCTGAAGGAGGATATTCGGTGAACGAAGTGGAGTGAAGCCTCAAGTTCCACGATTTCAGCCTTGAATGTAGAGAGTCAGGGTCGTTAAGGTTAGAGAAACATCAACCACAGACGATCTAAGTCGAGAGGTCGCGACAAGTTAACATGGCGTGACGAGTTGGAGTGTTCGAACAAGGCCAGAAAGTGCCACATGGAACGGGACTCCAGATCTCCGAAAAAAGGAGAAAATGGCAGAAACAAGTTTCGCAAATACCGCCACCAAGGAGAATTCGGACGAAACACTTGTTCTAATCATCGATAACCCCATCGATTCATGGGTTCGAGATTCAGGCGCATCTTTGCACTCTACTTCACATTAAGATAAGTTTTTAAATTTTAAATTTTAAATCTATAGAATTCGGAAAGATTTACTTAGCGGATGGTAAACCGCTATGTGTATTAGGCATGAGCGATGTCCAAATAAAATCGAACAATGCATTTAGTTGGACATTGCGGAGAGTTGGGTATATTCTGAGTTTAAAGAATGACTTGATCTCCATTGGGTAGATGGATAGTGAGGGATACAAAATCATGTTTGAGAATAGGTTATGAAAGATTGTAAAGGGCACCATGGTTATGGCAAAGGGTTCAAAAATGAGAACTCTTTATCTGACGGGCAATAAAGGAGATTTGTTGGCGGTTCCAAGAACGACAGCAGACCCAATATTGTGTCATAATTGGCTTGGTCATATCAGTCACAAAGGACTACAAGTGCTGCTTCAAAGGGTTTGTTACCCAAAGTAAAAATCATTAGAAACCTATATTTATGAAACTGCATGCTCGGCTAGAAAAAACAGGTTAGTTTTTCGAAAGCCGGATGAGAACTCAAAACGGGAAAGCTGGACTTGGTTTACAACGATGTGTGAGAACCGTCTTCGTTCCAATTTCTCGGTGGCTCACGCTACTGCGTTACCATCATCAACAATTCCACTAGGAAGGTATGGGTCTATTTTATTAAGCACAAGTCTAATGTGTTTAATGTGTTCAAAAGATGGAAGACGGAAGTTGAACTGAAACAGGCTTGAAACTAATCTAAAGTCGGACAATGGAGGAAGTATGACAATGCCGAGTTCAAACAATTTTGTTGGGACCACGAGATCAAGAAAATTCGGACAGTTCCGAATGAACTTCAACAAAATGGAGTTGCCGAATGAATAATTAGACTTTGACGGGTGAGGGCGATGTGACTGCACGCAGAACTATCGAAGATGTTATGGGTAGATGTGGTTAACACAACCTCATATCTTATAAACCGTACCCCAATGAAACCGCTTAATCTTTAGTTGCCAGAAGAGAAATGAAAAGGTAAAAAGATTTTTCTTAATCACTTGAGGATTTTTAGGAGTATTTGTATGTCCACATTGATACAAATGAAAGGGACAAATTAGATGCTAAGGCCCAAAAGTGTGTGTTTATTGATTATGTTTCAAATTACTTTCGTTACTGATTTTGGGTCGAATAAAGTCGGAAAATAATTCGATCCAGAGATGAAACATTTAACGAAAATGAACTCTACAAGGATATGTTTGGGTCAAATAGGGAATCTAAAGCTAAGGGTAGAGTCAACCAAAAATCTGTAGTGGGAGAAGTCTTAAGAGAGTATGAGGTCGTCAAATTTTCATTCGGGGAATCGAGTAAGAATGACTATATTAGACCAAAATCTAGAAACTCCGGCTGTAAGATGATCAAACTGGACTATCAAACCCACAAGCCGCTATTCACCATCAGTTCACTACTTGTGTTAACTGATGTTGGTGAACATGATGACTATCATGAGGTGGTAGAGACGGGAGATTCAATCAAATGAGAGTATGCAATGGGAGATGAGATTGACTCTCTCCAAAAGAACAAGACTTGGGTATAAAGATCCGATTACCAGATGACAAGAAGATGTTACGAAACAAGTAGGTTTATTAGGGAAATGATGAACCAGATGGTAACAAGCAGTATAAGGCGAGATTGGTAGTAAAGGGGTTTCTATAGAAATAAGGAGTTGACTACATGGAGGTATTCTCGCCGGTGGTGAAGCTGACAACCATTCATACGGTGTTAAGTATTGTAGTGGCCGAAGATTTATACCTCGAGGAGATTTATGTAAAGATGATATTCTTCCATGGCGATTTGGAGGAGGACATCTACATGATGCAGCCTAAAGGTTTCGAGACCCCAGGAAAGGAGGGTGTAGTGTGTAAGCTCAAGAGAAGCTTGTACGGTCTAAAACAGACACCCAGACAATGATACATGAAATTCGATAAATTCATGTGTGATCGCGGTTTCTGAATAGGCGATGCTGACCATTGCTGCTTTTAAAAGAGCAATGGAAATTCATACATTATTTTGCTTTTATTTGCAGATGATATGCTTGTTATAGGTGCCAGACATGAGCGAGATCAACATGCTCAAGAAGAAGTTATCAACAGGCTCAAGAAGGAGTTATCAATAGAATCCAAAATGAAGAAATCTGGGGGCAATAATCCAGGTTCTTGGGATGCGGATTACTCAAGATATAACGGCAGGTATACTGACCTTGTCACAAGAGAAGTACATAAAGAAGATATTGGAGCGATTTCGAGTAGATGACGCTAAGTCGAGAAGTACTCCACTTGGTGCATATTTCAAACTCTCCAAAGGATATTCACCGAAAACTGCGGAGGAAAACAACAAATGGCAAGAGTGCCATATGCGTCGGCAGTAATCAACCTTATGTACGTCATGGTGTCTCCGAGATCCAATATCGTACACGCAGTGGGAGTTGTGAGTCAATTCATGTCAACTCACGGCATCGAGCACTGGCAGGCGATCAAATGACTGCTGAGATATTTGAAGGGAACTTCAAATGTGGCATTGTGCTGCAAAAGGGATGGCACTGTTGACTAATTACGGCCTATAGGGGGTAAATAGGCTTAAATCGTGCGGAAGTATGATTTTAAAATTCTTTTGTAATGTTGCAACTTTTGGTTTGTTTTGCTTTTAATTGATGATTGTATTAATACAAATTGATAATAATAATTAAAAGCAAATAAATAGAAACGAGAAAATGGATCAATACCAAACACGCAAACTTGTTGACGAAGTTTAGCTAGGTGCTTGCATGAGCTATAACCACCCTTTTCTTACTAGTGAACCTTTCCGATTTCACAAGTGCCTAATCTCCGGGACTTGCCTTTCGGCTCCGTTTACACTAATCCAAATAGTGTTTCTTTACAAGACTCGACTCACTGCTCGCTTTACAACATGTAGCAAATCGATGAAACAAAACTTGAACCAGATTTCTTTCATTCCAAACTAACAAACCGAATTTCTTTCAATCCAAACTAAACATGTTTTATGAAAATTTTTTGACTTTGCAAAATTGTTTAAGTTTGAAATTTTTTATTTTTGGTGTATATTAGTGTATTGTTTGGGAGCTCGATTTTGCGATTCATTAAATTGAATTTTTCTCGGCACGTGTGTATTTATTATTTCATAAAAAATAACAATTTGGACCTCATTTATAAAGTCATTCAGTTGTGATACCATGGTTATCTTCATGAGCTTTTTGTAGATTATTAAAATAATTAAATATACTATTATTGTTATTAAGAAATTTAAAAGATTGGTTTTTAATATTTTTACCCTTAGAATAGTCTCCATACTATTCTTAATATTGCATTTCTTCGACTATTCCTAGGTTGATTGAGCTCCATTTTGATGTATGGTCTTCGGGTTTTGTAAGAAACATGTTTGGATTCGATTTTCTTCTTGAACCCTAGATCCGTTTTGTCAATTGGTTTTTGCTCTATTAAAATTTTGTCTAAATTAAATCTAGTTTTGACATTTCTGACACAAGTGGATTTGAGGGATTTATTTTCATTTTTCAAACTTACTACTTCAACTTTTAAATGATTTATTTTATTTTTTAATTTTTCAAAATCACAAGTATTATTGTGATTATTTAAATTGTTATTTTTATTTAAATCATTATTATTTAATAAATTAAAATTTTCAAATTCTTTAAGTTGTGTCTTATACAATCTTACTGAGATTTCAGAAACTATTAATAGTTCTTGAGTACTGACAGAAGACTCCCGAACCTTTTCCAATTCTTATTCTATTTCATCGTGATTTTCATGTTCTACATTTTTAACTACATAATCGGAACTTGGAAGGAGGAAGTGATAGTCATCTGTAATGTGTATTTTTATACACATTTTTAGGATTTTTATCATGACAAATTCAATCATAATTCACATAAAATGTGTCAAAAAATGCTCATAATTCATAAAACATAATTTGAAACCTCTTAATACGTTTCTGTGTAATTTTACAGGCGAAAATGCCATAAAATAAATAATTTGACCAAAACACAAATGATGGGACAAGGATGTCCAAATAAAACCCTCAAAAACTTCACAAAAATTCTCCCAAACCTTTACGACAATTTGACAACCTTTTACAACCAAGTCAATCCAAGTCAAATGTCCAAAATCGTTGAGTTGACCAAACGTCAACCATGTTGAAATGGGCCAAACAGGATACTAAAATGAAGAGCTCGATGAGACGAATACAACGGTATAAGTCTCGCAATCAGAAACCTCCTAGAACGCTCAGAAATGATCAGTCAAAACTTATCAAAGTCAACAGCTAGTCAAATCCTGCTCGAAAAATCGTGAAAAATTTGAAGTTACCAGAATTCGACGTGCTTAATGTCAAACGACCCGTCTCGATGAGCCTGATCTGCCTGTAAGCTCCATTGGAGGCAGAAACGCCGGCGATGGCCGAAAAACATGAAAATTATTGTTCAACCAAAAATAACCAATTTTGAGCTGCAGTTTTTTCGAGCTCACTATTTTTTGCAAAGACCTCGGTTTGTCATAATTCCAAAGCCATTCTCTTCTCCTTACTCGCATCTTTCCAACCTATAGAGAAATCAAAAAGTAATGAAGAATTGAGTGAGATAATCGAGTTTGAAGTAAGTGTTCAATGAAATTGAACTCTGTTTTTGCTGAAATAACTCAATTCGAGCTGAAACTTCTCAAGTCCATAACTCACTCCACAGACGTTCTTTTCACGCAAAACCAATACAATTCTCTTCTTCTATCTTTCCTCTTTCCATGAATACCAAGAACACCAAACATGATGAAGATGTTGGGAAATCCGTAGCCATGTACGTTACATGCGCGGTAGAACCTACGGGTTCAACCCTCCCTAGGATCATCATAAAGGAAATAAAGGTACGAGATTATGCTATTAAAATTTATACCTCAGATCTTCCTGATCTGGGAGAGAGAAGCGGATGTAGGTCTGAACGAACTTCCGTCTTGCTTCCTTCTCCTTCGTGCTCCTAAATCTCGACTCAAACGAACTCCTTACTTCTCCTAGGGTATAGAAATTGATCGCTCGCTAGTCTTCAAAGCAGGAGACCTCTACTCGTATCCACGTCAAACTTCGAATCGTCGGAGTAACCGTACTCGGCTAGACGAGTCCGAAAATACTTTCAGGAGACTCTCTCTCTCTCTCTCTCTCTCTCTCTCTCTCTCTCTCTCTCTCTTCTCTTTCTCTCTGTATTACGGCATCCTACAAGCTTTGTAAATGTCTGTCTAAAGAGGGGGATTGCCCCTCTATTTATACTAGAGAGGGAGGCGAATGATTGCTTAGTTACCATAACTAAAACCCTAATTTTGTGTCTAATGATAAAAATTTCATACTCATAGATGATGGGTCCAAATTCTGCTAATAGATTATGATTAGTCAAGACTCTAATGGTTAGAGACTTTGAAAGTTGAGATGTAATCCATGCCAGACAATCAAGTTTTGAATTTGATTGATCCATCAGATGGAAATACGGTTTTAAAAGAAAGACCGACATGGATAATGTGCAAACATATAATGCATGATTTGTGGTTAAGTTAAACTCATAGAATAGACTATGATAATATTTTTCAAGATAAAATGCTTATGTATTTCAGAATTTTCTTGGGCATATGTTCATGCTATGAATATAAAAGATGCCAAGTGGATGTTAAGACATTGTTTCTTAATAGAAACATATGAAAGTATGTATATGGTACAACTTGAGAGTTTTGTCTATCCTAAAATTTTGAAAAGAGTTTGCAAGTTGCATAAATTCATTTATGAATTAAAGCAAACATCTATAGGTGAATATTTATTATTTGATGAAATAACCAAACAGTTTGGTTTTATCAAAAATTAAAGATAATTCTTATGTTGACAAGAAATTCAGTGGGAGCATAATTACATATGATGTGAATTAAGTGTAACAAGCACACATAAGTTTAATCTTAGTGAAAGTCACTAAATAATAATCAAGAGTATGATTATATACTTGAGAAGGATAAAGTATTCTTCTTAGATTATGGTGGACATAAAATATGCAAAGTATTTGCATATGACAATGTTTGATAATCCATTTAAGAATCCAATCCCTTAAATGATGGTGATCATGTTAGGTTAACGGGTATGTGATACCACATAGATCAATGAGTATGAGATACTTGGTTGATTTGCCCTAGTGGAAGTGAGAGATTGATGGTGTTAAGCCCTAGGCCAAAGTGTTTGTGACCTAGATGATGGATTGTAATAACAAACATAATATTTATTCTAAGATATTTCATATAATATGTGCGTATAGGTTATTTTAATATCATTAAAATAGACCATGAATATGCAATTCAGCTTTATGTCATCAAAGTGCGTGACTTTGATAGTAAAACTATAAAGTGTTATGAATGCTATTCTAAATCGTCCCTGGTCATTTATAGGATATTTGTAGAGACAAATATACTTGCAGATACATATATATATATATATATATATATATATATATATATATATATATATATATATATATATATATATATATATATATATATATATATATATACAAGCTATAAATGTACACCAGTATATTAGTTGACTGATGATTATGTTTTACTGATCATGGATAAATAGTTATCAAGTCATTAACATAGGTATATGTTAGAGATCATATATTGGACTGACCTGCCATAAGAATGCTACATGTTTTTATGTTATTAGCGATTCTTGTAACATAAAGTATTTATAGTCCTTTGACCTAAGATTGTCTCGATTCCCAACATGAGTAATTTTATACTTTAATATAATCTAACACTGGCTTTAACCGGGTGGTCATAACGGTTATGATTAGGTATACAATGAATCATGTAGAGGGATGAGTGCAATCAAGACGGGATTTGTTCCTCTCATAAATGAGAGAGATATCTTTAGGCCTCTTGATGAATTGAACTGAAGAAATGTATGGCCATACTCAAATGAATTAATAAGAGTTATTAATGTCATTTGTTCTTGTTCAGTTTAATTTGGAATCAAGAAATATTAATCGATTTATATAAGGATGGCATATTACATGCCTTATGATCGACATAGATATCGCGTGACAAAGGGACTAAATACGTGATTATTGATTAGGTAAATTGGATAACCGATATTCACTTAAATTGGGTGGTCATGATGGTTTGCTAGAGTCCGCTCATGATTTATAGACTGTCAAGTCTATTGCCAACATTAAGTGAACCGACAGGGTCATACACAAAGAACAAACTGAAACAGGCGCAGAAAATCCTAGCGACTTATATGTTGAGTTACATAAGAATGTCACAAAATATATTGTCATCTTATGTGATAAGATGTGATATATATGTATATAAAGACTAGGAGCACAAAAGATCATGTAATCTAGAAGAGTCAAGATGATGTCATATGGATAATGATGAGTGATGTCATACACATCTTTTAGTGTGAAGAGACATGACTCTTCACCTCTATATAAGTGTTAGTAGTATGTCCTAGGCCAATGTATTTGAGACCTAGATGTATGGATTGTGTTAAACAAACATTGTTTTTATTTAGAGATATTTTTATATAATAAATGCGTATTGGTTATTTTATTCTTATTACTAAAATGAACCTTGAATATGATATTCAGCTTTATATCATCAAAGTATGTGACTTTGATAGTAAAACTATAAAGTATTATGAATGATATTCTAAACTGTCCCTGATCATTCATAGGATGTTTGTGAGACAAACATACTTTATGATAAGTTATAAATGTACATCAGTATGTTAGTTGACTGATGGTCACGTTTTACTGATCATAAATAAGAGTTATTAAGTCATTAACATAAGTATATGTTAGAGACCATACACTGGATTGACCCACCGTGAGAATACTACATGGTTCGTGTCATTAGTTATTCTCAGTAAAGAATGTATCTGTAATCCTTAGACTTGAGATTATCTCAGTTTCCTACATGAGAAATTTTATACTTTCATATAATATAACATCGTCTTTAACCGGGCGGTCATAAAGATTATAATTAGGTATATAATGAATTATGAGGAGGAAAGAGTTTAATTAAGATAGGATTTATTCCTCTCATAAATTGAGAGAGATATCTTTAGGCCTCTTGATGATTTGATTGAAGAAATGCACGGCCGTGCTCAAGTGAATTAATAAAGAGTTATTAATGTCATTTCATGTTCAATCAAATTCGGTGTCAAGAAATATTTATCGACCAACATAAGGTTGACACATACCATGCCGTATGGACAATATAGATATAGTGTAACAAAAGGATACAATGCATGACATAAATTAGGTTTGATGGAATCATCTATATTTGCTTAATTTGGGTAATCATGATGTCTTGCTAGAGGCCGCTCATGATTTATAATCCGTTGTGATTATTGCCAACATTAAGTAAACCTACAGGGTCACACACAAAGAACAACTATTGAGACGTACACAGAAAAATCATAACTTATGTGATAAGTTGTATGGAGAGCTACATAGTCAAGTGACACATCCAATTCTACATCTTATATGATAATGTGTGTTGCATATATGGTTACATAGTTACCATGCACATAGGATATGAAACTTATGGACTATGTAGGCACAAGAGACACCCCAAAAATCAGATTAAGGATCATTATATTTTCGTCCAAATTTTGTGAGAAAAAGTGGAGAGAAAAATCCGAAAATTATTCTCTTGTTATTTCTGTGAGAGAAATGAAGAACGGATACTAGCATATATCATTCTTTATCCGTTCAAAGGGGTTATTCGTGTGGATACCGGTAGAGGACGAGGCGAAGTGCGGCGTCTTTGTGAATCGGGTTGAAATCGTAGTTTTACTTGGAGAATCGGTTTGCTTGGGGAATCCGTTCGTTTGGAGATCGGTTTGTTAGACCGGTTAGGCGAAACATACAAAGGATCGGTTTGGAAACCGGTTTGGAATCGACCAAAGAAAAGCGTCAACCAAATTCGCTTTTGATCATCACGGATTAAGCGTAATCCGAAGGTACAAAGTTATGAACTTTTCTTTGATTTAATTGTAATTCACGGATCATTCTTTTGGGTTTCGAATTCGATTTTGTTTCGTTTTTGTATTTTCGCTGCGTTATGAACGGTAGAAACCCAACAATAAGGACATAGAGGGCTCTAAATTCATAACACAACACATCATTCTCTCTCTCATTATTTCTCATTCTCTTTTGTGAGACAAAAGAGAGAAAATATACTTTCTAATTTGTATGACAAAATTATGAAAGGGTGCTTTCTTTTTGTATGACAAAATGAAAGAGTGCAATTATATGAGAGGAATTATATACATCTTTTGTGAGATAAAATAAGAAGAGTTTTCTTATGCAAGAGGAGAACAAGCTACTAGCATATATATTGTTCTTCTTCCCGTTTTAAGAAGTTTGTTCGTGTGGACACCGGTAGAGGCGTTCGTACTTTCGGCGCTTGTGATCTATTCGGCCTAAGAAGATGAGAACGGTTTGTTGAGAGTTTTGGTGGAGGCCGATTGTGTTTGCGGTAGATGACTTCCGCACGATCCGACCTAGACGGCCTAGACGGACGTAAAATCGATTAGGACGTAACCGGTTTAGAGACGCATGGACATCACGCATGGTTTGAGCGTCACGGATTAAGCGTAATCCGAAAGGTATCTTTAAGATTTATTTCTTTGATTTAACCGATACACACGGATCCTCGGATTGATTTTGGACGAAATTTTTATTTTTCCGCTGCGTTATGCACGTCCGAAACCCAACAGCCACAATCATTCAAATCAATCATCCAATTATCGATTATTTCCTTCACCTATTTATACATCATATATATAAGCATTTAAGAGCATTTCCTTCCCGACTAGACATTGTTCTATGTGTGACCGTGTAGGTTCCATTTAACGCTGGCAACGATCTTCCAAAGATCGTAAGTCATGAGTAATCTCTAGACTCGTGTCATGACTACCCATGTTAAATGAAATGATCAGCGATCATAAACCTATCTGAATAGACATTTGATTATTCCTTTTGTTCTACGATATTTGTCTTGATCACAAGGCATGGAAGTATGTCATCCTTGAGTTTGACCAAAGTCTCTTTCCTGATCGAGAATTAGACTGAACAAATACAAGATAATATTAACAACACATGTTAATCTATTTTGATCATGGCCATACATTTCCTTCAGTGCTAGTTCATCATGGGACCCAGAGATATCTCCCTCTTAACGAGAGGAGAAAATTCCATCTTGGTCACTCACATTCCTCATCATGATTCAGTGCATACCTAATGATGACCCTAATGATCATCCCGTTACGGATGACGTAAGATTATATTAAAGTATGCAGTTCCTCATGCAGAAATTCATGGTGACCTTAGGTCATAGGAACAAGCACACTAGTCATATGAGAATCACTAATGACACATACCATGCATATTCTCATAGTGTGGTCAGTCCAGTACGTGTTCTCTAACACGCACCTATATTCCAGACTTGACATCCCTATGTCCATGATCAGCAGAACATGATCATCCAGCCTGCGAATATACTAGTGTGGATATGTAGCTTCTTACCTGAAGTATGTCTATCTCTATAAATATCCTACATATCACTAGGGACAATTTAGAATGTCATTCGTTGGTTCACAGTTCTACTATCAGAATCAGGTATTCTGATGACGTGAACCCGAAGTGTCATTCATGGTCGATCTAATATATATAAATATATTAGTCACCCATACACTCATTCATATATAAAATGAATAAACACGTTTCTCATAATCTAACATCTAGTCCAACACTTTGGCCCAAGGTATAATTCATTCAGAAGAAATGAGAGAGATATGTGAGTTTGGAGTCGTGCCAGTAACTATTCAATAAATTCCAGATTTAACGGTCAAAATTTATTCAAATCGAATTGGCTCGAATTTCTCAAATAAGGTTATGTTTTCTTAATCCAGAGAGTTTATATGAAATAGTATCAAGGTTTTTGAGGTATTAATTTGATTAAAAAATGACTCGGAGTAGAGTTTGGCTAATGACTTGTCGGTTTTAACCAAGTCAAAAGCTGATTCAATAACCAAGCGAAATCGGAGAGTTAGGAACGGAATTGGAGTCCTAATGCAACATGAACAATCTCATGGAAGTGTAGATGAGTTATTGAGAGCTTGATCTTGACGTTGTTGGAGAAAAAATGGATTTTGTGATGGAAATGGCAGAATTAACGCTACTGGTGCTGAAACGGGGCTGGAGCTCAGTTTTTCGGGCATAACTCGATGAATTCTCGATCATTAAAGTTGATGTAGATTCATAAGAACAAGGAGAAAAGATGTGAAGTGAAAATTCGTGCTAAGAGGCAGTATGTCACAAGTTTGAGATGGATATTTGAAGAGAAACGAGTGCTGAAAAAACAGCATGAGTGTTGATCTTCAAATCCGATTCGGTGGAGTTGGAGGAGTCACTCGAATACCTCCTTGACTTCTTCTTCTTGTTCCACGGTGCAAGTTCGGGATGAAGCGTGTAACAATTGTCTATCGTATGTCCCATCTTGTTGTACTTAAAATAATATGACTTCTTATTGTTGAGTCGACGATTATTATTAAACCGTGTCACATGTGCTCGCAAATCACCGTATTATCGCACCAAACATGCCATCTCGTCATCCTCGTCGTTTGAGGTGGATGCCCAACTCAGTGGCATTGCCCTTAAGAATTTTCCTACAACTCGATCATCTGTTAGTTTCTCTCCTAAAGCGGTGTATCCGTTTCGGATATATAACATGCGAGTGTACATATCCTCGATGGATTCACCTTCGATCATTCGAAAACAATCGAATTGTTGTTCTAGACCTATTAATTTTGTTCTTTTCATTTGATTGTTTCCTTCAAATTGATTTAGGAGAGCCCTCCACATTTGTTTTGAACTAAGACTACCACGAACTATAACGGGCAAAGAATTTATCATGTTTGTAAGAATGAAATTTTATATTATTATGACATGTGTCAAATTGAGTTTTGTGTTTGCACTAAAGTTTATGGTGCTGTCGGTTTCGTAAGTTACGGTATACCCTTTTTCAACTACCTCTTGAAGACCATGTAGGAAGAATGCGTTCGTCATGCACTTCTTCCATATATATTTTAATTTTTACCGTCAAGCTTGTCGGGGTAAGCAATTTGGACTTGGTTGACTTGAGTGGTTGTCATGGATCAAAATACTAGTTTGAAAAGGTCAGTATGCCCGCTTTGATACTAATTGTTGACTAATTACAGCCTTTAGTGCTAAATCGTGCGGAAGTGTGATTTTAAAATTCTTTTGTAATGTTGCATCTGCATTATTGATGAAAAGATCTAGACATACTAAAACCCGATGGTAGCCCGATGGGTAATGTGGTATTTCCCTTTTTCCACATCGGACACAGAGGAGCTATATAAATAGAAGAGTAATAAAAAAACAATTCCATTAATAATTAAGGGTCCTGATATGTACCATCGACTTATTTGTTATCTAGAATCGTCAAAATTTCAGAAAAGTATAAAAGAATTACAAAAAGATATGTTGATATATAAAAATATAGAATGAACATATAAAAAGATACAATAATATACAAAATGTATATTTTTTCAATTATATACAAAGACTTAATAGACAATTGAAAGTACTATATAAATATAATATGATGATGTTTAGGTGATATTTAATCGGGTGATGATAATGTTTGATGGCAACTCTCTTCTTTCTTGTCTATGTGCATCGGTGGAGTTGCGGGTAAATAGAGCTTTTTTCAATTTTCATTTTTCATTTTTCTCATTTCAGGTCTCAAATTAGTGAGTTCAAAGCAACACGAAATGTTAAAACTACAAATAATAGCCAGAACAAATCAATAATAGCCAAGAGTAATATTAAGAGAGTACAGCATTTTTTTTGAACGAAAAAACCCAGCATTTTACATGCCAATAATGTATTTATCGTTAGTTAACATCTCACCTCTCTTAAGAAAAACAAGAAAGAAGTCTTATCATTCATCATCTCGCTACAACTAACAGGCCAAGCAAAAAGGAGAAACATGATTTTGAAACTCTGAGGAGGCAAACCCAGCAGCGAAGCCTCCCCCTCCCCACCGCCCATCTCCGGCGAACTTCTCCTCTCCCCTCTCCTCTATGCTTCTTCTCCACCGTATCCCTTTCTACTTGTCAATTTCATTTCTCTTTGTCAATCCACTCTTCTTTGGAAGATAATTGGAGAGCTAAACCCTGCCACTGCGGCGCTGCCGTCTCCACCCCCTGCCGATCTGACCTTGGACCTTACTGTGCGACATCTTCTCTGTTGTCTTCGGTTTGATGATGTTTAAAACTATTCCGTAATTATTAATCTTGTTTGAGTTTCATGTTTAAGATCAGGAGTTTTCTCATGTTCGAGTCGACGTGCGAAAGTTTTCTCAAGTTTTAAAATTGTCGAAGAATTGCTTCGCTTTTTCTAGCGTTCAAGTTTCGCATTCTTGGCGTTCAAGTTTTGGAGCTCTTCATTTTTTTCTAGTGTGTAGTAAAGTTTTGAGTTATAATAGTTTATATTAAAGATAGTCTATTCTTGCAAAAGCAGTCTTATTCGGTTGTCAACTGAATAAGTTGAGATTATTACGTTGTCAACGGAATAGACAGTGAGATTCCGTTGTCAACGGAGTACACAGATTTCTAGCCGTTTGAGCATTTATTTGGTTGATTTTATTTCCTCTTTGGTATTCCGTTGGCAGCGAAATAACTACGTTGTCAACGGAATAGTCCGTTTTTCCTTATTTGGGGTTGCTCCTTCTATCTTTAAAAGGGTAGTTCCAATACGAATTTCACAACCAGATTTTGATAAGAAAAAACAGGAATTCTCTCTCTCTAGTATTGAATAATATTCACTCAATAGTTTTGTGAGATTATGGAGAAATTAGCGAGTGATTATTGTTTGTTGGTTGATAAAAAAAACTGTTTCTAAGTTGATTGTTCCACCGGCCATCAAGAATTTATTGATGAGTTTGCATAACTCCATTGTTACCCAAAGTAGTTACTGTATAAGTAAACTAAGAATAGACTGTAAATAAATTAAAAAAAAATCTATAGTGAAATTTCTTGAACATTAAAATATTCATATAACTCAATAATTTGTCAATTATGATACACTATAATGTGACGATTTTTATGAAATCAGAGATAAAATCATAGAACATTTTCACACCAAAGCAACGATAAAAAGACAAAACAACAACATACAAAATTTAATGATCAATGGCCAACCTGTTTCATCCAAGCAGTGCCCTAAGCTCATTATAGACGCTCCTATCACACCGGAGGAAATAAAGAGCATGGTATTCTCACTGGCCAAAGGCAGCGTCTCAGGCCGGATGGCATGCCAAATGAATTCTACCAACAATGCTGGTCATATATCCAACTTGACTTGATTTGGCCATGTCAATCTTTCGCACGAACATATTGGATCTGTAGAGACTTAATAAGTCTCAAATCACCTTAATACCAAACAAAATTGTTGCAAACCAAGTTACATATTTTCGGCCTAGCAGCACATTGATGGCCCGATTAAGATTATGTCCCTATGTGACTATAACCGCACATGGAGGAACTAGTGGGACCTTTCCAAACAAAATTCATAATGAAGCGCTCAATCACGGAGTCTTATGTCGCCACTAATGAGATCATACATGCTCTCAAGGCCAAGGCTATTTCATTCATAACGGAATAACAACGGTTAGAATAACTCAAAAATTCAAATATTCCATTCTGAATGAAATTATTCCGTTTTGGATGAAATATTCTGTTCTGAACATAATTACTCGGTTCAGAACCAAATAAATAACAACTGTGAGCTGGATATCGAGATTGTAGAAATGCGTGTCACTATTAACAACTGAATCAGAGTATGTGGCAATTTCAGAAACCGGAAAAGAGATGGTATGACTCTTGACTTTTCTGAGAGAAATTGAAAAAGATCAAAGATGTAGGGCACTCTAAGTGTCATGTGTCTCGCAAGAAATATGGTGTTCCATTCTAGAACCAAGAACATCCAACTTAAGTATTACTACATCTGAGAACTTGTGAAAGACGGTACCATATCATTAGAGAAGATCCAAGGTGCTTAGAACCATGCCGATATGTTGTCCATGGAAATCCCTATCGACAAATTAAGGATGTGCGCTGTCTCAATTGAGACTTGTCATGTGAGTCATAGGAGGATGTCGCCGAGCTCAAGGAACTTTCACTAAGGATGGGAGAAGTGGAGAATGGTTTCAATACAAAAGGATTGTCGTCTTTATGAAGTCTCCAAGTGGGAGAGTTTTTGGTGTATTGACTTTTAGAAAACTCTAGATACCGTGAAAAAGAAAACATGCAGGAGATAAGAAAGTCTGCATATTTGTTTGCCATGACTTATTTTCATAAGTAACAATTAGAATTGAAAATTATGTTAGTTTTCTTATATTTATATTTCAATGCATTAGGTGTTAATTGAGCAGTAATTTTTTGGGTTATTTTCTATGCCAAATTTCATATGTATCCCTATAAAATCTCATAATTTCATGTATTCCCCTAAAAAAAAAATCTCCAATACCCCTACAAAATCACTCAAATATCATGTATATCCCTACAAAACCACACATATATCATGAATACCCCTACAAAATTCTTAAAATATCATGAATATCCTTGTCGTTAATATTCCGTTGAAATTAGTCAGCAAATAACGTCTATAATGATTGCATTTTATTATTTACTTTATTAAAAATATAAAATGATTGTTATATACTATTTTTTTTAAATTAATTTTTTTCAAGAATTGTAAATTTTTCTCTCAAAAATATTCATCTTGAACACACTACATATAAATATATAAAACAAAAAGAATTTAAAATGACTCAATATAAATTCTTATTATATTAACATATAAGAAAAAACTGAAAAATAAAAAAAATAACATTAACCTTAACACTAAATATATCATACGGGGTATCCATGATATTTGAGTGAGTTTCTGGGAGTATTGATGATATTTCACCTTTTGTAGAGGTATACATGAAATTATGATGTTTTATAGGGATGCACGTGAAATTTGACATATTTTCTATATTAGATATGCCTATCATTATAAATAGAAGGGTATGAGATAGATTTTTATTTATTCCAATAATTACAAATAATTGTATTGTATTTCTCTTTCCTCCAATTATAAAGAAAGCATTTTAGTGCCGGCGATCATGGTTTTTACATTTTTTAGGGTTTTCAAATTAAATATTTGTGTTTATGTGTTTTGATTTCTATGTCTGTTGTTGCGTCTCGGTTCCTAATAAGTTCATCAAAGCATAATATTTTGAAATTGAGCGCAGAAAATGTTGAGAAAATATCAAAATTGATAAGAACAAATCAAGATTAAGCTCTTTTAATAGGAAGAGATGAAGACTAAGCCCTTTTAACAGGAAAATAGATCAAGAATTAACCGATCAAATTATCAACGCATATGAGTAAAACAGTATTTAGTCTTAAAATGCCAAATTAAAAGAAATAATATTTTTGAAAGATAAAGCCATATAACAAATCAATCTTTTTATCTTGACCTATCATTTTGAGGGAAAAGATTGATGACCAAAATTCAAAAGCAAAAGAAATCTACACAACTCCTGTGCTTTAGGGACACAGACTGGACCAGTAAACGGACGTTGCATGTATATCTCGTTGTCTACTTTCATAGATCATAGTGGACCTTATGTATTCCTTTGGTCAAACCCTATGCATCAACTTTCTTTTTTTTCTTTTGTCTTTCTGAGTACAAAGTAATTGTTAGCTTTATCCCTAAGTTTTTAAGCAGCCCATGTGATTGTTGTTATACACTGAATTTTTGAAAGTCCCACATTTCATAAAATTATTATTTTATAAAATTAGACATTTTTACACCAAGCTAATGTTTTAGTAATATCTAAAGTTATTTGTATGGCCATATATTTTCTTAAAAAAATAATAATGTCTAAAATACTTGTTTCATGAGCCAGTCATTCATGTCCGTTTTGACATTTATTAAAAAAAATATTTCAATTCATGCATGCTTTAATTAGTTGCCTGACTCTTCCAATCCAGCAAAACATGCATCAAATGACATTAATTATCACTCATGCAATGATTTCGTTTCTTATTCCTTGTAACAACTGAAGAAAAAATGCATTAACTTTCTTTGGTCTTGATATGCAAGTAATTATGAATCTATATAAAACTTATTTTGATCCGCCACGTTCATGCCTGGTTTTCTTTTTTCAATTTTCTGTTATCACTCTATCACAATAATAATAGATATGAGAGGTTGTCAAACGAGAGTTTCGTATAATATTTATATCTATTTCACGATGAGACATACGAAAAGCGCAAAAAGTTAGCTGTTTTAAGGTAAGGATTTTCATTATCATGTGTTTACGTTTTTAATACGATTTCGATAAATTATTATATAGTATAATATAGGATATGATATTTTTAATGCCGCACATGAATCGAGATATAATAGCCGCGAAAAAAATGCCGCATATGGATCAAGATGCCACGGCCGCAAAAGAAATACCGCACATGACTCCAGATGTCATGGTCATCAGAAAAGTAAAATACCGCACATGACTCAAAATATCATGTCCATTAGAAAAATAAAAGTGCCACACATGATTCGAAATGTCATGTCTGCAAGAAAAATAAAGTACCGAATATAACTCGAGATGTCATGATATTATTTAATGTTGCACCCCAAAAAATACATTTAATTACTGCTGAAATCCGACCCATCTATCTAAAAATCTAGAAACCAAATTCGGGATCTAAACCCTAAAAAGATTAAACCCTATAATCAATATCCCGGAAATTAGGTCCTAGCTTTTCATTTGCATTTCTTTTTTTTACCTTGGTATTGTATATACGTATGTTTGTACGGAGAGACACTTTAGTATGATGTGTAACAGTTCATAACTAGTTCCATTGAAGCTAAATCGATAATTGCTCAACAATAACTAGAAATTTTTTTTTTAGGCTCGGTAGGCGGGTTGTTTACCGAAGTTTTCATTAAAATAATTAAAAGTTGTTACAGCATACCATCATTCCTTTTTTTTGGGTTTTAGGTTTTAGGATAAATTCATAGAAAGGGAGAAAGTAGCAAGATATCCAAGTGCAGGAGACTAGCAGTTACTCCGCCATCTGGAGGCTTCTAGAGAAGCAAGTTGGAAAGTCACACTCGTTGGAGCTCGCCGATTAACAATAACCAGAATAGAAAGACGAGCCGTTTCAAATCAAAATCGAATCAAATTCAAGCTAGACTCGTATTTAACTTGCATTTGGACTTGTTTGGTGTCCATTGACGCTTACTAAGATAATTCTGGCGACGAATATTTAAATTTATTATTTAATTAAATTTATGTATAAATTGTAATTATGGAAAATTTATATAAAAGTTTGAAATAAATTTAGAGTACATAAATAATATATAATAATTATATTATGTACGTTGGTTATATTTAAAATCATTTAGAGTACATAAAATATTTTATCAATTTATTATTCATTCAAAAATATTTTTTATATCATATCTAATTTTATAAGGATGGATAACTCTATATAAATAAATTTACATATAAGAAATAAAATAACATAAATAATAAATTCATAAAAAACCAAAAAAAAATAATCTAAAAAATAATTTGGATTATCAATTTACAATCTTAATTTATGTTTGCATTAAATTTTCTAAGATTAAAAAATATTATCATTTTTTATCCCTTTACTTTTCTTGTGCCATTATCTATTGACATATTATATTACAAAAAATCAAGTATTAATCGGACGATGAAGGAGATCGGAAAAACTAAAAATACACGATAATTTACTTCATAGATTTTAGTTGAAACCATATACGACTTAATTATGGATGATTAACTTTAAAAATATAAAAATAATAATTATATGTAACATGATTTATAAAAAGAAAATATGATATTATATATATATGGGAAAAATATGTTTACTATACATAAGAAAATATAACATGACTCATTTTCGGAAAAAAAATGTCATCAATATTTTTCTTATTTATATTTTGTTAGTTGTTAAAATGATACAGATTATCCGTAATACATTAAGTAATATAATATAATTTTTAATACTCTGGAATTTTATTTGATATGGTAGTTCTCACGTAATTGGAGATATAACATGAAATATTAATCCAACTGACCATGTGATATTATGGTAATAATTTAAATGAAAAGCTAATATTTGGAAAAAAAAATCGATCAAATGGCCGAGATAAAATTGATGATAGATCTTTTGAGAATGCTCAAAAAGAGATGTAAAATAAGATATAACTTAGTGAGCATATCATTTTTGTATATGTTCTTTTATATAGTTTTTATTCACATATTTTAATAAGAAAAAAAATTAGAACAATAACAATATGGAACTCAAAATAAAGAGAAAATTGAAACAAATTTATATTTGATGATTTTAACATGAGAAATAAAATATTTCATTAAGAATTATAATTTTTTAAAGAAGAAAAGAAAATTTATTTATATCTTAATGAGTGAACTCTTCATTAACTATTGGTATTAATAATTGAACATTACTTTGAACTATGATTTATTGAAACCATCTAATTAAGATCTAATGGTCAGAAACGAATTTACAACGGTTCTCACTAAATCGGGAATGGAACATAAAGCAATAATTCGACCAATTATATGATTATGTTTTAATAATCATACACATATTGTCATAAAATATCAATAAATTTGAAAAAAAATGATAGGTTAAGATTTAACCAAAAAATTGATCAAACGGTCGAAATAAAAGTGGTGCTGTGACATTTTGAGGAGCCTCAAAAGTAAGTGCAAAAAAAGAGGTTGGGGTTAATTATTGATTATATTAGAGTGTAATACATTGATTGGCACAACACAACCAATTAGGGTTATATCAAAAAAAAATTTAGATGATATTAGTATTTAATGCACTAATTTATTCAAGATGAAAATAATCAATTAGTCTTAATTTACTCTAATTTCTTTCCCGAGTATAACACTAACATATTCAATGAAACTAATCAGTTTTTTGGTCCCATTCACACAAGAGAATAAACTTATGTTACACTTTAATGCACCCGTGTTTAGCAGTTGATAACCACACTTGTCTGAAACAATCACGATGATATATTTCTGGAAGTTTTACAAACACGATGCAGCAAATTGATTATGACTCAATATATTAACCCAATTTTAATAGAAAGGGTTGGCCTTAAGCCAATTTTTGTGTTCTCTGCTACAAGGATGAAGAATAAATCGGCCTTATATACAACTATTCTTGAATTGTTCATTTTCGGAGTAAGTGTGGGTTATCGTAAGTGTGGGTTATCGTACCGATGGTACCAGTACAGGCCAAACATTTTTGAAATAGCACAAGATGCGAGTTCTGGAAGGGAAATTCAGAAAATTTTATATATTTTATTCGTAATTTGGCGAGAAAGATGCTATTGGACCTTTCGGGGCAAGGTTCAAACGCCGTCATAATTGAACACATAGTTTACAAATTTTTGAATAAGAGTTTTTTTTTTTCTTTTTCTTTTTTTTTTCACTTGCCCGTAGGCTTTATATACAAGAATTTGATCCTTACAAAGGAAAAGTTTCACGTGGCTCAAACCCAAAAGATGCAAGCCTGTAATATGAATAAACCTCAAGATCTTAAATTTTTGAATAAGAGTTAATTGATATATGAAAATAATATAGTTGTTATATAAATTTGAGATATAACAGATATTTTTATAGATTATCATTACTAATATATATACACACACTTAGCGGATCTGATATTGGTAGATGGTTTGAGATTGTGACACATAAAGGATGTTAATTACAAGTGCCATTCTACCCGAACTCATTATATAGTAGTTTAAATATGGAGTGTCAGTATTTTGGATCATCCGATTACAAAAATATGATAAAATTATAAAAATGTATTTTTATAAATACAAAAAATATAATGAAATTACAAAAATATATATTTTCAAAAAAATATATTTGTAAATACAAAAGCTATATCCAAGTGCAAATATATATGTATATAGTTAAAACTGTATGGTAAATATTTTTGGGTACTCCAAAAGCTGGGCACTCAGAATAATTTCTTATTATATTTTATCTTTTAAAAAAATAATTTATATTATATTTTATAGTATATATTATACCTTACAATATATTATATTTATTGAACGAATTTGGTTTGCAAGTCTTTATTCGTGACTCCATGTGGCCAACTTGTAAGGGGAGAAAGGACTGTTTTCTTTCTCTCTCTTTGTGAAACCAAAGTGTCTTTAGATGGTTTGAGAACTTCTCTTTTCGTAACAGCTAAAAGTTTCTAGTGAATAAAGAATTCTAATGAAAAAGTTAAATAGGTCCATTTTGGCCACTCATTTCAAATTTGGGCAAATCTTTTGGGCGATTTTCTGCCTCTCATTTTGTTCCTCGCAACTTTTTACGCCCCATAAGTCATAAGTCATGTAACCTTTCGCATTATGAAATGACTCAAAGGAGGGTAGTACAAAACTGAATTGATGGATAATTCGATGTTGATTCATAAATCATAATTATGACTAAATTTTACTAGAATCCAAACCCAAAACCACATAAGATAACAAATTCATTAAGCTCTAAATCCAGAAAACCAAAATAATCAAAATTCAAAATGACCCATCGAAACGGACGAATCTAAATCTTATTCGATCCACAGTAATTATGTAAAGGTAGGTCCTGTGATAATTGGACAGAAAGAAAAAGAGTCATTTAACTAATATATCAAACAATTAATTATCACTTAAATCCATTTCTTCGTGATTAAGTTTTGTGCTTTATCAAATGGGTCCCAATTTTAGGTTTGCACCCATTCTGTCATGGTCAATTTTCAAATCACTCCTTACTTTTTATCATGATTTGTTCTATTTAATAGTTTTACTCGGACTTTTTTTTTTAGCATTATTTCCGAAAATAATTCAGCAAATAACACTGTTTTGGAAAAAATTAGGTAACTAGCACTACCGCTACCTGTTATGGCGGTAGAGACCTTCTACCGCCAACACCAATGGCGGTAGTGTCTAATTTTCCAAATTTTCCGTCAGCGGCCTTAAAACAAGGTAATTAGATACAAATTAGCCTTTACCGCCAGACCATCTGGCGGTAGTGGCATTGTTGTATAATTTTCCTGATCCAATCGGGTATCAAACCCGTTAAAAAAAAAAAATCTGTAACGGTTTTTTTTTTTAAATTACTAACGGTTTTTATGAAAGAACCGTTACAGAATTGCTTAAATAGTCCAAAATCTGTAACGGTTTATTATAAACCATTACAGAATGTGGACTATTTAAGCAAGTTTGTAACGGTTATTTCATAAAAATCGTTACTAACTACAACAATTAGTAACGGTTTTTATGAAAGAACCGTTACAGAATTGTTAAATAGTCCAAAATCTGTAACGGTTTATTATAAACCGTTATATATTGTAACGGTTCTTTCATAAAAACTGTTACTAATTACAACAATTAGTAACGGTTTTTATGAAAGAACCGTTACAAAGCTGGCGGTAGATTATTTTTTATTATTTTTTTTAACGGGTTTGATACCCGATTGGATCAGGAAAAAATTACAACAATGCCACTACCGCCAGATCAGATGGTCTGGCGGTAAAGGCTAATTTGTATCTAATTACCTTGTTTTAAGGCCGCTGACGGAAAATTTGGAAAATTAGGCACTACCGCCATTGGTGCTGGCGGTAGAAGATCTCTACCGCCATAATAGGTGGCAGTAGTGCTAGTTAGCTAATTTTTTCCAAAACAATGCTATTTGCTGAATTATTTTCAGAAATAATGCTAAAAAAAAAAAAAGTCTTTTACTCGTGTCTCATAATATCATCAGCTTCACTTTTCTAACTAAGAAAACAGAGTTCTAATTCATACTTTCTATATACTAATGTTCAAATTTATCAAAAACAAAGTTGCTAATATCGGAAGAATCCATAATCTAAATTACTAATTAAATGATACTTTATTATGATATGAGTGCTGCTTATAATCTTAAAATATATATGTAATGTTATTTTATTCTTTTTTTTTTGTCTAAAATCATCTTTTTTCAAGAACGTTAGTACTGTATATCATTCACACAAAAGGAAAGCACATATTTTTTGAATATACCTTAATATCTCAAAAGCAAATCCACTTCTTATTGCAAAATAAATCCACTAAACACCACCTTAAGGTAATTTAAATGCATCATGACGCAAAAGCCCCACTAATCCTCTCCATTTCAATTTTCAAAATTAACCACTTATTTTTTGTTTATTCAATCCCACCCACCAATGTAGCTCTTTAAAAAGTTAGTGAGTGTTTTGTATAATTGTATGTCGAATTTCAAAAGGAGAAAATTGTATATAGAACTTAGAACTTAAGTAATTTTTACTTTAGTTATTGAACTAGATTTTTTCTTAATCGTCTTCTAATTTTATCTATATAGAGTGAAAGATTTGTCATAGAGATAATTTGGTGTAACATTTTTCACATCATTAACAAATATGAGAAATGTATAATACTTAAAACTTTGGACGTATGACACACGGCTAACACGTGCCAGTGTGTCCGGATTTTCTGTGACATCTTCATTATAATTTTACATGTAGTGAATTGTATTATTATAATTTTTTTAATTCATTAGATATTATATTATAGTATTTAAAATTAGTAATGTCTCATTTTCATATGCTTATCTAAATTAAAATTACATCAATTAAATAAATTCAAATATATACTATATATTCCGTACGTCCAGATTTTTTGTGGCATCTTTATTATAATTTTGCATGTGTTGAGTTATATTATTATATTTTTTTTTGAACTTACTAGATACTATATTATAGTATTTCAAATGAGTAATGTCTAATTTTTATAGGCTTACGTAAACTAAATTATATTAATTAAATAAATTCAAATATATACTATATAATATAAAAAATATAAACCGAAGCGGAGCGAGCTAAGTCTTAGTTTTATATAAATATTAGATAAAAATACAAATAATTGTAAGACACCAAATAGTCTATTAACCCTGCATAACACAAATAGACCCAACACGCTAGATGGACTTGTCTACTTAAATAACTTTTTCTTGCTTGAAAATAGCTTTTTTTTTTTAATAACCAAGGTGTGGCTAATCTACATTCTCTCAATTTAGTTCCACAGTGTTACAATAGTCTCTCATTTCTGCTCAAAATGGAGAAATAAATTCCAAAGAGGCCCACAAAAATTTTCTTCTCGCCGCAGCGAAGCAGAAAAGAACCAAGAAAAGAACAACCAATCATGGCTTGCCATGTCATAATTCATTTGTCATGTGAGCTCAACACCAATCCCCTTCCTCTTGGCTATAAATAACCAACCCCTCCAATGCTATCTTCCCTTTTCTCCCTCTCCCCTCTCACCCCCCACCTTAAAAAAATTCCGATTTTGCCCCCAATGATGTCAATTAATTCTTCTCTAGACCTCTCTTCTATCCTAGACCTGGATCAGGATTTCGGGTTCGAGTTTGATCCAACCGTATCAATTGATCTAACAAATTCGGTTGATCAGACTGACTCGGTCCAACTGTTATCTATCTCAGAGCAAAGAAGACTACGTCGGAAAATTTCAAACCGTCTATCCGCACGTAGATCTAGGGCTAGAAAACAACGACACTTGGAGGAAAAACGTGTCAAACTTGCAAAACTCAAATTCGAGAATCAAAAACTGTCGAGCAGAATTAGGTCTGTGTCAAACCGGTATAAGCTAGTTCAGTATCAAAATTTCCAGCTGACAAATGAGTCTGTCATGCTCAGACATAGACTCGCCCAAGCACGTCGGGTTCTAATCTTATCTAAGCTCCAAAGACTCGTGACATCACCGTGTGGTGGGTTTGCACCAGGATCAGGATTTGAATTCGGATCAGGATTCGTATTAGAACAAGCTCTTGCTTCTTTGATTTCTTAGAAGTCTTAAAACATCAAAAATTTTGAATTATATAAAGGGGAAATTTTTGAACATGATTTGCTGTGTAAATATGGCTTTTAACAAATGCAATTTTTTTCGCATGCAAAATATCGCTTTTTAGAATTTTTTTTCTCTTTTGAACAAACGTCTTGAATTGTATTGCTGCGTCGAGATTCGTGTGTGAACGCACGACAAATATTATAGTGCCATGCGAAGTTTGCTAACAATTAACGACGTTATTAACATGACTTGAAGGCATTTTAGCCTGAACATATGTTTAATAACTGACATTTGAGTAAATCAGTCTTGAATTTGTGTGAATTAATAAATGGTACCTTGAACATATTTTATGGCCCTTAAAAGAAGACATAATATCGCATATAACCTTGCAAAATAGAAAGTTGCGCCATATACCTCCAAAAAATACAAATTAAACATATCTTTTTGGACATTTGTTTTTTCTCTTTTCACACAATTCTGATGTTATGTTATTTTGAATCATATCTATAGGGATGATATTTAGATTTTTCTTGTTCTGTATGATATTGGTATTATTTTGTATTATATAAGTTACGCATAATAATATATATCAGTCAGCGAGTGCGGCTGTTGTCCAATACCTTTTGCATCATTTTTTTTTCTTCAAGACAATGGGAAACAAAATAGAAAGTAATCAGGAAATTTGCCTTGGCCCTTAATACCAACTTGCCACGATATTGTTGTATGGAAGCGAGCGGGCAGAAGAGATTTGCCCTAAACTATCCCATGATTAAATCTCATGATCCTATATTCCTTTTATCAATTCTTCTATATAACGAAATAAGTGCTTACAATTTTGTAGTCAAATATTTCAAAAACAAAGAAAGAAATTTCACCTATTTGAGTATGTAACATCATTTCTACGAAGATATTTAAAAAATAATTAGTATAATTTTGAATCACGATAGATGAATTCCTTACCATAATTTTACTCATGGCTCCTAAGAATCGCCAATTCCAACTCTATTCCAGCCGATTCGAGTCGGAATTTACAAGTTTCTATCCGGGTAATAATACACGATTCTCACAATTATATAAAATTATTTTTTTTATGTAAATTGGTCCGATTTTTAATCCAATTCGCCATTCTAAATCGCTATCATGAAGGACCGACTTCGGTTCCGATTCCCATTTTCCGAATCTTGTTTTACTGACTCTAAAATAAAAAGTTCCATGGATTGAAAATTCGTGAAAAGAGTACTGAAATGTTGCAAAACTGACAACTTTTTTAGATCAGTAACAAAATAAAAAGTTTATAATCAGTCGTCCACATAGAAAGGAAAAGCATGATTTTTAATTTATAATGGCTGCTTTAGCTTTTAATGTTTTGGCTTTTAGCGCGTTAGTGGCTGTTTATTATTATACGCTAATGTAACTTTCGATGCGTGGCAAATTTGGACACAATGTTAGATAAAATTTTCACGTAGTTTTCATAGTTATGGAGCAATTAATGCGCAAATAATTATGCCCACTGATTAAGCAATTTTTCCACCTAGTGAAAGATACATTAGTGTATAAATTATAAAACAATCACTCATAAGAAATATTATTGATATTATAGGGATATTTTGAGGGAAAAAATGAATTAGTTCTAAAAATAATTGCAGCCAATTTTTTTTTCTAAAAACAACCCACCTACTTTATTATCTTTTTTGGGCCATCAATGATGATATTTTTTGCCAAAAAAATGAAAATCCTACTGGGTAATCAGATATATTAATTAGGGAGCGACTATTAATCTCTTGCAAATTGTAGCTCCCTGATTCCCAACCAACGAGAGCATGCCACGTGTCGCAGAAATTGGGAGTCATTTAGCAATCATGGGGGCTTCCAATTAAATGGATTTTCGGAACTCCCATATTTGCTAAAAGAATTACGAGCTCTCAAAATGGTTCTCATGAAATTAAACCTATAATTATTTTTTTAGTAGCTCCCTATACCTCACAGTAAATTTCTCATGTAGGTATATTATTGAGAATATAAAAGTATAACGTTTAGAATATAAAATATATTATTGTGATATAAAGATATATTATCTCTTTTTGGCAGAGATATCTCTTAATTAGTTTAATTGTCTAGATCTGTATGATAAGACTTGTACCGTCAATAGTTTTAGCATTCGCATTCTCTTGTTTAGAATGTATTACGGTGAATATAATAAAAGAATAATACTTAGAAGGTAAGGTATATTATTGGAATATAAAGGTATATTATTTTGAATATAAGATATATTATTCTAAACACAAAGGTATAAATAGAAATTAAAATAAACTATGAAATATATGAGAGTTTGAGAGCCAATAATATGGACCGGTTGAAACTTTATGCTGAAATATATTAGAGCCACTAGGAGGTAATAAAAAAATATTCAAATATATGAGAAGGAATTGACTCCTATCTTATTAGGAGCTAAATAAGATGTGAGGTCCAAATTTTTGTCCTATAAATTATTATTACCTCTCTATCTTAATTTTCTTTTTTACATTTTTTATGACTATTGATGAGCTATATCACTCAATTATTTATTGGTTGTCCATAAGTAATATGCTCAAAAAAAAAAATTTGTTTCACAAATTCAGTTATATTCACAATCTAAACAAGGTTATCAGTATAACTTCATATGATTTATTTATTTATTTGAATGTTGGCAATTGCCTACCTGGATCGCGTTAATAAAAAAAAAGTTTTTACAAAATACATCTTATGTACAGCATTTACATAAAACAAGAACTACTAGCAATTATTCGTGTCATGTACTGCATGCGAAGGTCTTGCCGTCGTGTTGAAGATCCTCCCATTTCTCTCTTTCCAGATTTGCCAACAGCAGGAGAGTCATAGGGATACTTTGACTCTGGGTGGCCCTTTTATCGCGCAGGACTTTTCTGAGAAGGGATCTGGGATGCCCACGTTCCCGAAAAATTCGTAGCTTGGCTTCATTTTAAATTCAAAATGGTTGGCGATGGTCGTCCATTTTATCTAATCGGGTTCAGACGAAAGTTGGAGGTCTTGTATCGCACTCAATACAGTATTCCATTGCGCCTGGATGGTTGAGTTGTCGATCCCAGAAGTTGATCTAGGAGGTCTTTGCCTTTACTTGGTTGAGGGTTATTAGCGGTTCTCAATAGCACAAGTAGAGTACAAGAAAAGCCTAAGACAAAGGCGTGTTATTCCACCATTTGTCTAGCCAGAGATATGTTGTTTTACCATTTCCGATGTCAATATGACCCCGTTTGGATGAGGGATAAGCAAGGTATAAGTCTACTTATCCCTTTATACCTTGCCAAACATCGAACTAAAATGATGGAATAAGAAGGTATAGTAGGTATAAGATTATAACAACCTTAATTGGTTATAAGATTATGCCTCATCTATTCCTCCAATTTTTTACCATAATACCCTTACTTATTATTATTATTATTATTATTATTATTATTATTATTATTATTATTATTATTATTATTATTATTATTTGATTTAAATAATTAATTAATATTAATTATTATATAATTAATTATAATCTAAGTAAATAAATACAATAAATTAATAATTTTTAAAATAAATCATAAATAGTATTAATAATATATTATTAATAATTAATATATAACAATTTTATTATTAATGATATTTATATATAAATTAAAAAATAAAAATTAATATGAAGTAATATCATTAATTAAGTATATCTAATTTTAATTTAATTAAATATATTTAATTCTAATTTTAGTTTAATATAATTTAATATAATATGTTTTAATTAAATTTATCATATTATTTAATTATTATATTATTCTTATATAATTATAAATAAAATAATAAATTATTAATTGAATAACATATTAAATTATAATGATTCTTGTTAATTATAGATTTAGTATAAATATTAATCTTATACTAGACACTAATAATTTAAAATATAAATGAATAACATGATTATATACAAATATATAAATGTTACATAATATATAATATAATTAATAATTAAGTCTTTCATTTACTTATCATGTTACGATATAAGAACATTTTGGTCATTCTAAATTATGTACATTTTAAATTCAACACTATCATCTTTCTTATTCTTATCATCTTACCAAACACCTTTCTAAAATTGAGGAATAAGAAGGCATAAGTCCTTACGTCTAGATTAAATTATACCTCTCTTATCCTCCATCCAAACGAAGCCTATGGAATCTGCTATTGAACTAATCTTTATTTTCCAATAGGTCCTTACATAATGGTGAATGATAGCGTTGCTGGAAATCAATCATGTATATCTCACGAATTAATCTGAAAGTATTTGTCCAAATAGAGGTCGGATTCGCTCTCAGTAGCCATACCTATTTCAATTGTAAGGAGATATTTTGTAAGGCAAGGCCCTTAACAACCAATCCTCTGTTTGCCTTTGGGGTGCAGACTGTCTGCAAGTTTATTAAGTTCTTCCCTGGTTTGTACTCGTTGGATCCCGTCCAGAGGAAATTTCATCTGGATTTGTCTATATCCTGCATTATCCCTTTTGGTAGTAGAAATGCTTTCATACAGTAGGTTGGGATGGTGGATAGTGTAGCATTTAGTAGAGTCAATTGGGCCCCTAAGAAGAGATATTTAGATGACCAGGCTGAGACTCTTTTTTGAATCTCAGCGGTAGGCAACTGTCTGTTTTTTAATTTGTTGAGAGACAGTTTTAGCCCAAATATAAAATGGGGAATTTATATTTAGAACATTGCAGGATGGCAGATATTGCTTGGTCATGCACATGGAGAATGTGTATTGTAGAGAACGAACTTTTTTCATCATTAATTTTGAGGCCTGATAGAATCACAAATTACAGAACTGCTTGCTTTATGAGACGTAGGTTGTCTCCGTGAGCTTCTGTAATGATTGATGTGTCATCCGTATATTTCATAGCAGTGATTGGCATGAATATTGGATGAGGGCCAATTGCAGATGTGTATTTTATAATTTGTTGTAGGGTATCTGCCACTAAGACGAAGAGTAATGGTGATTGCACCCTAGCGAAGACCTCGTTTGTGGAAGAAGAAGGGACCAGGTTGGCCATTATTTTGTATCGTCGATCACGATGATGATAGTAAACTTTTTATCCAGCGGGTCCATCGTGGGGAAAACTAGGGGTGTAAACGGTACGGATACGGTTCGGATAGTGCTCTTACCGTATCCGTATCCATATTTTTTTCCGGATTCGGATACGAATACGGATAGATTCGGATACGGATACGGTTCGGATATTAAACGGATATGGATACGGTTCGGATATCTCGGATACGGATACGAATATGGACTCATTTCGGATGTTAAAACGGATATTTTAATATGTAGTCCGTTATCTCATTTTAAAACTTGACTTTGCTAAATTATTATATAAATATAGATTTTAGAAGAAAAGTTTTGAGCAAGGAATTACATTAGATATATTATTGTTCTACATAGTCAAACTACAGAAAAAAATATGACTACTTTAATATAATAACAATATTAAAACAAAAATATCACTATACTTTTGGCGGCTAGAGTTTTGTTAGATGGAGAAAGAGTTAAAACATGTTTTTAAGTTGAATGTAGCGATTAAAAAAGAAGATGAAAATATGGAAACTCGATTGTCAAATAAGAGGAAAGAAATATAAGGAAGTGAATTAAATGAAAATTAGAAAAGATGAAAATTAGTATGATTATGAAATAAAAGAAAATTAATACTTAATGAATATATATTCAAAGTTGAGTCTTATAAAAACGGATATTCAAATAGAAATATTATCCTGATACGGATAATATCCGTATCCGTATCCTTATCCGCCTCATAAAATAGATATTGTATCCGTATCAATATCCGTATAAATTATCCGTATCCGTATCCGTCGGATACGGATATTTTTATTCGGATATGAATATTTTGCGGATACGGTACGGTTCGAATACAGATATTATCCGACCCGTTTACACCCCTAGGGAAAACCCCTTTGTTTCAAAATGACGAGTAAGAAATGCCAATTTACCGTATCGAAGGCTTTGTAAAAGTCGATCTCATACAGCAAGGGCGGTTTGGCCTTGAGAGCATGTACGTCATTAGTGGCGACATAAGACTCCGTGATTGAGCGCTTCATTATGAATTTTGTTTGAAAACGTCCCACTAGTTCCTCCATGTGCGGTTGTAGTCACATAGGGAGATAATCTTAATCGGGCCATCAATGTGCTGCTGGGCCGAAAATATGTAACTTGGTTTGCATCAATTTTGTTTGGTATTAAGGTGATTTGAGACTTATTAAGTCTCCACAGATCCAATATGTTCGTGCGAAAGATTGACATGGCCAAATCAAGTCAAGTTGGATATATGACCGGCATTGTTGGTAGAATTCATTGGGCATGCCATCCGAGCCTGAGACCCTGCCTTTGGCCAGTGAGAAGACCAGCTCTTTATTTCCTCCGGTGTGATAGGAGCGTCTATAATGAGCTTAGGGCACTGCTCGGATGAAACAGGTTGACCATTGATCATTAAATTTTGTATGTTGTTGTTTTGTCTTTTTATCGTTGCTTTGGTGTGAAAATATTTGATATTTTTATCACCTAGTTTCCAGTGCATTTTCTTGTGGAATTTTATAAACATTTTCTTTACCTAATGACCTCAATCGTAGTTCATATTGTTTAGAGGCATGTGTTCCTCAATCTTGTCCAGGGAGCTAATTAGGAGGTTACATCTGTCTTTAACGGAGTCAATATTTCCAAACTTCTTGTGTGCACATATACACAGTTCTTTTTTATTTTATTTGTTTTGTATATGAAATTCAGGGCTGGGTTATTGGAGAGTTTTCCAGTACCCCAATGTTGTCTGACGATTTACTTTGCTTCATTGTAGAGCAACCAGAATAGTTCTAGTTTTTCCTTTGATTTTGGCGTGTCGGTCTTTTGATGACATATTTAATGGGGAAGTGGTCCAATGTTGGCGGAGGTAATGCCTCAGCCGTGTGCAGAAGGTTGAGTAACTACCAATGATGGGAAGCGAGACATATGTCGAGCGTACTAAGAGTAGTGATTGGTTGCTTATTGCTCCAGGTAAAAGCTCTACCATTGAGTCTTGTTTCAGTAAGTTGTAGAGAATTGATGGATTCATTAA
>JAJHPC010000010.1:2327500-2410000 GCA_024447665.1 Juncus inflexus
CTCTCTCCCTCTCTCTCTCTCTCCGAAGCCCAAAATAACGACAACCACCAGAGAATGGACCCAATAGATAGTGCCGCTCACCTAGAGGTGATTAGAAAATACAATGTGATGCGATCATTTCTCAATTTCTCCCGAAGAAGCGTTTCGTCATTATCAGAAAATCTAAATGAATTGTTGTTCAATTTTGTTCTTTTTTTCTCCGCGAGTGCAAGAAAATGATATGAAATGTGACAGAAAAATTGATGTGAGAGTAAACTTGACTGATTCATATTCCTAGCTGGAACAATCCGAAACACCAAGAAATTTGAATGATCCGCAATTATCCATAACCCAAATGAGCCACAAATCGAATGACAAGTAATCTAAACAATTTAAAATCTGAATGGCCTACGATCCGAACCCCTATGACCCATGAAAAGAAACCAGACAGTCACACAAGGACTGAACCAGATAACCGCGTCGCTAACAGAGAAACAGAACAATAGTGATTGCGCAGCAACACGACAGCACTAAACCAGCAGCGACCTTGTGATTATCAGCAGCGGAAATAATAGTGTAGCAATATGCTCACACTAGCCTAAGAAGGAACAATAATAGAAGAAGAAAGATTTGAACAATGGAACTTGAAAAATAAGATAAATTTCTTATTACAAGAGAAAAAGGAGATACAAAATATTGTTGTTGTTGGAATAAATAAAACTCTACCCCTACCCCTTTATTTATAGGATAGTCATATCTAATATAAGGAAATAACTCAAAGAATTACTGCCCCATTTAACACCTAAACATGGAAATACGAAACCTCCTTGTCAAGAAATCTAATATATGGTAATACCAAAATTCCTTGTCAAGAAATTTTATTTCCAAGAAATATCTTTCCTAATTTGTTAAATGCCTTCATAATATACAAATGCATCTTTATAATTTAACACTCCCCCTTAAAGTGCATTTGGCCATGAGCCCCAACTTGGCTCGCAATAACTCGAATGATCCCTTGGAGAGAGACTTGGTGAAGATATTAGCCACGTTGTCAACGCTTCTCACCTCCTCAACTCCAATAATTCCATCAAGCACTTTTTCACGAATGAAGTGATGCTCGATCTCGATATGCTTGGTTCTCGCGTGATAAACAGGATTGATCGCCAACTTCAATGCACTCTGATTGTCGCCTCGAATAACCGTAGGACCAGTAACCGCATTGTAAACATTCTCGACCAACCTCCGCAACCAAACACACTCTTGTGCTACAAGTGATGACGCCTTGTACTCCGCCTCGGTACTAGAAAGAGAGACCGAATCTTGCTTCTTACTGCACCAAGAAACACTTGCAGAACCACAAGAGAAGACATAACCGAATGTCGATCTCCGATCATCCAAATCACCGCCCATGTCAGCATCGGTATATCCATGCAAAACGAACTCGGAATTCTTCTTATAAAATAACCCGATCACATACTTGAGAATTCTCTTTGCTGCATCCAGATGCGACTTTGTCGGAGCCTGCATAAACCGACTCACCAAGCCGACCGCGAAGGCAATATCCGGTCTAGTAATCGTGAGATAAATCAGGCTTCCAACAAGAGCACGAAACTTCCGAGGATCCGGAAGTATCTTTCCATCATCACGTCTCAATTTGAAATTTGCATCCAGCGGTGTCGAACAATACTTACCTTCTTTTACGCCAAATTTCTCAATGAGCTTTCCAACATAACCCGTTTGAGAGACAAAATACCCGTCCTTCAAACCTTCCACTTCCAATCCCAGGACGACCACGTGTAGACCCGCCTTCCTTTTCACAAATAAACTGTGATCCGAACTCGAAGAAGAATAACCACAAAATTGCAAATATTCCGCAATCTTGCCATACCAAGCTCGAGGTGCCTGCTTCAAACCATAAAGCGCCTTCTTCAGCTTGCACACATACTCAGGATGCACCTTGGAAATATATCCAACCGGTTGCTCCATATAAATATCCTTGTCGAGTTCACCATACAAGAAAGCATTCTTCACATCCAGCTGCCACAGCTTCCAACCTAGCGAAGCAGCCATTGAAATCACAACTCGCACGGATGTCATCTTGGCGACAGGACTAAAAGTCTCTTCATAATCCTCGCCATACCGTTGAGAAAATCCTCTCGCTACAAGCCTCGCTTTATAGCGCTCAACACTCCCATCCGCCTTGCGTTTCAACTTGTAGACCCATTTGCAAGTAACCGGGTCCACTCCCTTGGGCTTCGGAACAAGATCCCAAGTTTTATTTTTCCGAAGAGCTTGCATCTCCTCGTCCATAGCATCTTCCCACGACTTATTACCTTTCGCCTCCTCAAAGCATGAAGGTTCACCATCCGACGATCCTGAAAAGAAACACGAATACGTCGACACGAAGTTTTCATCTCTATATCTAGCCGGTCGAGTTACCATCCTTGTCGACCTCCTTAGAGCTTGTGCATTTCCCTCTTCTTGCGATTGCACTTCGTTGCTCCCCCTATCACCTTGATCCATCTCACTTGAACTCGTGACAGTCGACGTAGGCGACGAAAACCTCGGATCTTCACTCGGGTTACCCATGTCATTAGCATCCGGGTTTCTCACGTGACCAACAGGCGACGTCGGCAGATTCGAAACTACCGCTTGGGAACCACCATCACCATATAGAGAAGACGTTTCATCAAACACCACGTCTCGAGAGACAATGAATTTATGAGTTGTCGGATCCATGCATTTCCATCCCTTCTTTCTTTGATCATAACCAATGAAAACACACTTCCGAGCCTTAGCGTCTAACTTCGTCCTCTTCTCATCCGGTACGTGAACAAAGCACGTACAACCGAACACTTTCAAATGCTTCACACTTGGCTTCTCATCGAACATCAACTCGTGAGGTGACTTCATGTTAATCGGACTACAGGGAAGCCGATTAACCACGTAGGTAGCACATGCCATACCTTCCGCCCATAAGGCCTTCGGTAAATTTTTCGCATACACCCAACTCCTACATACCTCCACCAGATGTCGAATTTTCCTTTCCGCCACACCATTTTGTTGCGGTGTATAAGCACAAGTCAACTCCTTCTTGATGCCATGCCTCTCGCAAAATGAGAGAAAATCCTTGGATGTAAATTCGCCTCCATTGTCGGTTCGAAACTTCTTAATTCTTTTACCAAGCCTTCCCTCAACCATTATTCTAAATTCTCGAAATTTAGAAAATGCCTCCCGTTTCTCCTTCAGAAAATAAACCCAAGTGTACCGTGTAAAATCGTCAACGAGTACCAACATATAACGAGCACCCCCGTATGACGCGTTCTGCGTAGGACCCATCAAATCACCATGAATAAGTTCTAACGCACCTTTACACCTTGACTGAGACTTCTCGAAAGGCAATCGATGAGATTTACCATATTGGCAACTCTCACACACCTCAACACCACTTGCAAAGGAAAGAGACGGAAGCCCGTTAACAAGATTCCTCGAAACCATCTCCTTCAACTTGTCAATACCCACATGGCCGAGTCTAGCATGCCAAACCGACACGCCATCATTGTTGCTCATCTTGTCAACATACGAGGAAGAAGCCGAGAGAACATACAAGTCTTTTACCCTCTTACCGACGTGAGTAACATCACCCTTCACCTCCTCCACATTCCGAGGAACTTCACATCCTTCGGGCCAAACAACACATAGTGACCCGCATCAACCGCATTCGCCACCGACAGGAAATTCTTCTTCATACCAGGCATGTGGTAAACACTGTCTAGAGTTATCGACCTGTTTTCTTTATCAGAAACAACAACCGCGCCCTCATTCACCACATGGTGAACACTGTTGTCGGCAGTAACAAAGGCAATATTGCCTTTATACCCCCGAAGTGAAGAAAACTTGGAATCGTCACCAGTCAGATGATGACCACAACCGGAATCAATGATCCAGTTATCCTCGTAGTTAACAGAAGCACACACGTCTAATGAAACTCCTTCTGCTACGAAACCCGTATCCCAAACTTCACACTTCACAATATCCTCATTACCCGCGGCATTTCCTTCCCTCAACTTAACACGACAATTCTTCCTTATGTGACCGAGTTTTCCACATCGGTAACACTTGATAGCTGGCCGAGAACCCCTATTAGATGAAGACTCCCCCTTCTTCGTAACCTCCTTCTTCCGTTCCTCTTGGTCATACCGAGTTTTTACTTTGTTAGACACAAGAGCGTGACCTTCGCCTTCAGAGACCGAAACACCCGCCAATTGTCGAGCCAACGATTCTTGAGAAGCGAGCAAATTTTCAAACTCTGTCAAGGATGGTTGTTGCGCCCACCCTTGTATTGAGGTAACGAACGGGACATACTCTCTTCGAAAACCGCGAATAATATACCGCTTCAACTTTGCCTCCGAAATAGCCTCCTCCGGTTCCAAGATAGAAATTTCAGAACATAAACCCTTTACTCTCAAGAAATATTGAGAGATAGAAAATTCACCTTGTGTGCAACTCGCCAACTCATTCTCCAGAAATTGTAATCGTGCCGTGTTCTTTTTGTTGAGCAACTCATCAAAAGTTCTCCAAATCTCAGCCGCTGATTTGCACCCCTTAATATGCTCGAATAGATCGCGTGATATTGACATCTTCAACAAGAACTCCGCCTTAGCATTCGTTTTTGACCACTTCTTTATCAAGCGCTCGCATTCGTCACCGTACCATTCGTACCGGTGTGAGCGCGCGTCGTGCAACCTCCGTACCAACAACGATCTCCCATAACCCCTCACTCCTAATACAAGACTCCATACAACTCTTCCACATTGAATAATTCGAAAGATTTAGAGCCTCAATACCAAGTCCACTAACCCGACCTCCAAACTCCATGGATGCCGTAATAAACAATCCTCTTCTTCACCAAGGGACAAGAACAACACCGTCTATCGACAACGTCGTCGTCTATCACCCTTGAAGCTCTGATACCATGAAAAGAAACCAGACAGTCACACAAGGACTGAACCAGATAACCAGAACAATAGTGACTGGCAAGAAGAACACGACAAAGACTAAACCAAGCGACCTTGTGATTATCAGCGGAAATAATAGTGTAGCAATATGCTCACACTAGCCCAAGAAGGAACAATAATAGAAGAAGAAAGGATTGAACAATGGAACTTGAAAAATAAGATAAATTTCTTATTACAAGAGAAAAAGGAGATACAAAATATTGTTGTTGTTGGAATGAATAAAACTCTACCCCTACCCCTTTATTTATAGGATAGTCATATCTAATATAAGGAAATAACTCAAAGAATTACTGCTCCATTTAACACCTAAACATGGAAATACGAAACCTCCTTGTGAAGAAATCTAATATATGGTAATACCAAAATTTCTTGTCAAGAAATTTTATTTCCAAGAAATATCTTTCCTAATTTGTTAAATGCCTTCATAATATACAAATGCATCTTTATAATTTAACAACCCACATCACACAAAATCCAAAATTGACCTGAATCTGAATCGATTCGATTCAAACCCAACTCGGCCGGCTTTGTCACTCAAGTATGGGTAGTGCAATTGTTTTCTCAAAGATTAAACTCTCAGTGTTAATAGTGGTGAAAATTTAGTTAGTATCTAAAATAATCAGAAAAATTCTATTACTAGCAACTATTTCAGTGGCTTTATCTTGTGGAAATATAATATGATGAAAGTGAAAAGTGCTTATTTATTTCCTTGAACATTTTGCATCGGACTTGCCGTAAAAAAATTACTTATTTATTTTCCTCTTTTTTCTTTTCATTTTTTTTTTTTTTTTGAAAACAAGGACTAAATTCAAAAAAAAGGCTTTTATCATAGGAAAGAAATTCTGTCACTTTTACAATGTACAGTTCTTATATGCCAGATACATGTAAAACAGTGATATACACATATGACAAGCTATCTGTCTGTCTGTTTAAAGCTGCCGCTCAGAATATATCTCATCTTCTTTCAATTTTCAAATTTATTTTTAACCCGCCAAAAATACATGTCAGATTAATTCAATTTTGTCATCTGGTACAAAAAAATATTTATATATACTTTTCATTTTCACAAATAAAGTAGCAATTAAATTATCATGCAATTACATTAATTTTCCAGTTCATCACGTAAGATAAGGAAGTTGTAAATTTACGCTCATTATATACATTTGTCAGGCAAATTGCCAAAATATTTAATACTTAATAGCCAAATTTTTGAATTTTTTTAGTTAATATGGATCACAATTTACAAGTCATCTGGTATTCTGCTTTCGACATAACTTGTGAATTGTGATTGTTACAGATTTTGTGTTAGGATTTTGAACTATGTTTTTATTTAATTTTGGTTGGGCCTCTTTTACTAGGTAGATTGGATGCGGTCAAGTTCAGACAGGTCTCAGGTCAGGTAGGATCTGGTTGAGTCAATTTGATCTTCGTCTAAACTAATTCGTGTATATCAAATTTATAATATTACTATATTAGGGTCAATGCATGAAAATCCAAATAAAGCTGAAGCATTTGATTTGGGCTGTTTGTCTAGAGACTCTAGACAAAGAGAAGCAGGTCAGAAGAGAGATTTCAGGCCTTTATGCCTCGAATTCAACGCACAAATGCCAAATGGCCATATGGTAAAAAAAAAAATCATTTTGGAATTTTTTTCCAAAACCCCTATATTTTTTAATATTTAAAAAGAATCTTATGCTGCATCACTACCTTGTTTGTTTTTTTGCTAAAAAAAAGGACATAAAGCTATATACAATGACAGGTATATATGTAAAACAATAAAAGTAATATATATTAAAATAGTATATTGAAAAATGAAGAAAAAGCAATATATACAAAATTCCGTCACATTTTGATTTTGAATGCTTTAGCCCGTTGCGGTTTTACATTTCCTCATAATCAGACACCTTAAAAAAATATTTATAAAATCAATTGAATTTCTTTAGCATAATATGTTGGCTTTAACATAAAATGTACTTAGATTATATTTTGAACCAAAACGCATCTGCTCTATTCTAAATTTGTTATTTTCATATTTAATTTTGTTTAATTTATAATAATAATTAAATGAATATCAAGTAATAAATAAAAACATAAAAATAAATGTATATCGATATGATAATTTACTACAAAATGTTATTTTTTATTTTCTTCTATTATAACGCTAAATATTTTATAATCATAATATATAGCTGATAAATAAATAAGACTTAAATATCAAAAAGAAAAAGTGATGTTTTTTATAAATTATAATATAATAAAAAGTAGTTTTTGTTGTATTTATCTTGATTGTTTTATTTATTATTGTATATTGGATAAACTAAATATGAAAATAATAAATAGAAATGAGAGGTATTTTGTCCTTTTATCTACTGCTATTTTAGTTTTGATTTTTGAATTAATGAAATTTCAATTGATTGTACAATTCAAAAAAAAAAATTCGATTGATTGTACCTCAAAAGAAATAGACAGGTATTTTGGTCCAAAATAAAATATAACAAGATTTTTAGTTAAGATGGTATTATATGAGATAAAAATAAAGTAAAATCCAATTATAAATATAGTTTCTTAGAGTAATTAAAGATATAAGAGGTTCATAAAAATATTCAGAAAAAACGAGAGGTTTGAAAAAAAAATATTTCTTTTTACTTACTCATTTTTTATTTACTTTTTAACAGGAGACTTCTCTCTAATTTATTTATATTTTTTTTCAACAATCATCTGTGTATTGTTTTTGGAGAATGGTTTGTTTTTCTGTCTTTTTTAATTTAGTACTTGAATGGTGTCTTGTCTCTAAATTATACAACAAAACTAAAGAATAAATCCAAGACAAGTACCAACAAAAGATCAGCTCAATCTTTTCCCGCCATGGCTAGATAACTCCATTCACTACCTTACAAATATTATTAATAAATTATAACAAAATCAGATAATTGATTCAAATCGTTTTCGGACTCATATTCAAGTAGTTCTTTAAATAAGATTCACATACTAACAATCAATTATGATAAATAATATTAAATTGAAAAAACATATTATGCACATAAATAGCATTTAAGTTGAATAATTTTATGATTTTTTAAAATAAGACATATACTATACAAATCACATATAAATTATATATATATTTTTTTGAATGGTCAAATATAAATTATATTGGTAGAAAAAATGTTATGCAGATAAAATTAGTATATGAAATGATAAATTTATTCTTAGAAATTAGTAATTTTAGATGTTATTTTTGTATTTACTTAAAAATTATTAAATTAGTACTTTTGAGGCCAAAACATCTTTTGACATCTATTTTCTTGGACCAAGCTCCCTAATTTTCTATCGCGGAAAAGTGGAGGTTTCATTCATGAGCGAATGATTTCCTTATAATGAGGTGCTTTGTTGTAATAGTCTTTTGTATGTAGCTCGTTAATAAAGGTTCCCTGTGACTGTCCAGGATATAAGTCATAAGATTGGGACAATTCTCAATGCACCTTCACATATTCCAAATATTGTCTAGGGCCCAACAAATCAATTTTCATCTATTACTTATAAAATGTGAAAAATATTATTTGCATATATGATGAAATATATGGAAAATAATACTTTATTGCCTTTTAATTTCCTTTAATTTGTTTTTAAATTGTACTTATTGTTGCTAATATTTGAGTTGTTTTTATTACATAAGATGTTAGAAGCTATGTTGATCAGCCAACACTTCAAATTATTGTCATACATGTGATGGACACTTATATAACTTGAACACGTATCAGACGTGTCGAACGCACCACATAATGTAAGAATATATGCTACACGAAATGAAAATTGTTGGAGTTCGGATAGGAGAGAAACACAACTGGACACAGTTCTGTCACAATCCAATATATATAATCCTAATTGAAATTAACTTTTTTCTTATAAGCCCATTTGTCCTCTCATTTTTTTTCTTTCTAAAAATCTTGCTCTTTTACTTTTCTAACAATCATTTTTTATATTATCTTATCCTAATACACCTACATCGTGTGCCAGAGTTTAATTTTTTTCATGCATTTCAATGGAAAAGAGTAGTTATTATTCTTATTTTCCTCCCTACTCTCGTTCTCTCTCTCTCTCTATATATATATAATAATATAAGACTATTGTATATTTATATAACATATGGTATCTCCCGAAATTTTTTGAAATTGTCAAGTCGTCATGTCCATATTGTATCGAACATAACACTCATGTTCGTATTCATGCAATATTGGCGATAAGGAATTCCAAATATTTATTGAAAAATAGTAATATTTAAGGTGTCAATAATTGATTTTTTACAGTAGTCTCAAATTTGCAAGCTCAAGCGATAAGACAATCTTGAATTTTAGAAGAGATCTCAAATTCGAGTCACATTGATCGGTAAAGTTTTCTGGACTAGATGATGGACATTATGAGTTGATTATCAAGTAAAAAATTGTAAACTCTTTAAAATATTGAATTGATATGAGAAAAATATTAATCTTTAAAGTGAAAATATATGACTAATATATGAAATTGTGATATGATCAAAATCTGATTCTTTTCACTCAATTAGGTACTGAAGAACATGCCGGTAGAGAAAAAAATATAATTTTGGATCTACACTAAAAAATGTATATGCAAGGCTGCAAATAGCATTTAGCGATGTGTTGCGTTTATTATTTTCATATAGCGAATTGCATATGGCGCAGATGTTGCGGAGATATATTTTTATAGAGTATATGTGTGAATATTATTTTCCCTACATACCATTATATAATATATGAACCACAAAATCTAAAAAAAAAATATACAACACTAAAATATGGTTAATATTAAAATATTAACAATCAAAGTTTAAAATGTTCTTGTCAAAAGTTACATGTCCAAAATCAAAATATGATTAATGTTAAAATATTAAAATATAACATATCTATCCATTAAAAACGCTATTCAGACCGCTACACCGCAACATACACACGCAAAACCGCTATTGCGGCCGCTTCACCGGTAAATCGTCGAAAAACGTTACACCGCAACAAAATCACTATGCGCAGCGTTTAGCTTTTGGAAACTGCTATTGCGCCGCTACGGACCGCTTTTTGCAACATATATATATATATATATCAAGGTTGCAACTAGCGTTTAGCGGTGTGTTGCGTTTAGGATTTTTATGTAGCGAATTACGTATAACGCAGATGTTGTGGAGATACTTTTTATAGCTGATAATATGTGTAAATATTATTTTCCCTATATACCACTACGCAATATATGCACTACAAAATCTAAAAGAAGAAATATGAAACACTAAAATATAATTAATATTAAAATATTAACAATAAAAGTTTAAAATATTTTTGCCAAAAGTTACATGTCCAAAATCAAAATATATTTAACATCTATCCATTAAAAAAAATCCATTAAAAAATCAATTAAAAAAAAAATTCATCAAAAACACTATTAGACCGCTACACCGCAACATACACACGTAACACCGCTATTGTGGACCGCTTCATCGTTAAATCGTCGAAAAACGCTACACCGCAACAAAACCGCTGCGTGTAGCGTTTAGCTTCCAGTAACCGCTATAGCACCGCTATTTACAACACTGGGTATATGTGATATTTTCTATTATTTCAAGGATATATGAGACATTCTAAATTTTGGTAGGGTATAAAATCATCTTTGTGCAAATTATTTGGGCTAATTGGAGTTAAGCAAGAGTGCCCTTTAGCTAGGTTCTTGTGTATCATGAGAGCCTTCCTTTCTCTCTCTTCTCCCCTCCACCTCTCTCATTTATTACCATAGATAATATACATGGCTTCTCTCTCTAAAGGATGCATGAAAATGGAGAAATATGGAAAAAGACTATGTGAGCTTCTGAAAGAGCAACAAGAGCCATTTCTTTTGGATGAATATCTAATTCAAAATGGATACAAAACTAGGGCAACAAAATATTCTCATCAGAGAAATTCCATCTTTTCATGTTGTCCTTCAAGTAATTTGAGTGTTTGCAAGAGGCTTCTTAAGAGGAGATCCAGATCAGGAGGAAATGCTTTGAGGCTCGTGCTGAATAAGATAATGAGTCAAAAGGTGATGAAGAAGGTTTTGAATTGGGGATTTAGTGGGAGGATGGATTTTAAGAAGCTTGATGAGTTCTTTGAGGGAGAAATAGAGTCCGAACTGGAGAGGATCAATGGAGAGGAGGAATGGAGAGGAATGGAGGAGTCAAGTAGGCAGCACAGTCCAGTTTCTGTGTTTGAGCTGCATTCTGATAATGAGGATTCTTCTTCACCAATTCATGATGATAATAATTGTGAGTTTTCTCTATTTTTGTATAATTTAATTTTTATCATAATGTAGTTAATGCACTTATTATTTTTTTGTTACTTATTTTCACAATTACTCATTTTTTCTCAAATTTAGTTGAATACGAAAAGCCCTCAACCTCAGACAAATATGGAGAAGATTTTGATGAGATGAATTGGGAGCCTCAAGTGGTTTTGAGGCAAAAAACAAATGACCCAAATAAGAAAGAAGAACAAGTTTTTCTCTCATGGGAGAAAATTGCAAGAGACATTTCAAAAATTCCTGATTTTGTAGAATCTGATTTGACTAAGTCAAAGAGAGAATGGTGTGAATTAAGTCTAGATATGAAGATTAAAATTGGTGGTGAGATTGAGAGATTTATATTTGAAGAGATGAATAAAGAGGCTGTTTTGGAGTTGCTAGGCTCTCATTGTACATTGTAGAAACTTGAAGAGGAAATTTTGTTTTTGCCTCATTAATAGCTAATTAATGAATGTTTGCTTTTTCTAGTAATTTTTTATAAGAAGTTTAATTGTTATTTATTGTATAAAAAGAGTTATATATACTAAATCTCTTAATATTTAATTTGATTTGCAATAATAAGTTATTACTATGAAAAAAATATTAAAAACTATTGACAAAAATAATAATATTATAATATTATCTTCTACATTTCTTCATCTCAATATCTAACAAGTCATATAATTTTTTTCATATGCGACAAATTGAGGTTCTTTGAAACTTAAAAGGTATAATTGAATTATAAGCAATATGCTTAATTAGCCAACTAAATTTGGAGCATTCGTAGCTTCTTAATTGGAATTTGATTGCATTGAGTTGCTAATCGGTGATTAATTTTTGGAATTTGATTTCATTTTTTTAAATATTTGCAAATATATAAAAGAAGAATCATGTGTGGTTGGTTATATTTAATGTCTTGCTAGATGACAAAATTTTAGGCTTTCTTATGACCTAGGAAATTTATCATTAGTTAAAACAAGTTGTAACTATAGTACATTAAGTTATTTGGTTATTTATGTATATTTTTAGAAAAAGTATATATGTCCTCCGTTCATTATTCTTCAACTTATTATTTATCACTGGTAAACGGGACCCACTTATATTAAAAATAAATGGGTCCCGTTTATCAGTGGTAAACGGTGGGTTGGAGGGGATGGTGAGGGAATGTGTACCCATACTTTTACTAAATATTCAAGATGTGACTAATTTTTTTTCCCTCAATTTTATTTCGAGGAGTAATATATTGCATTTTAGTTTATAAGATAAGTCAATTTTAGACCGATTTACTTTCTAATTTTTCATATAAAATGAATTGCTTATTGGAATGGAATAAGAATGATGAAATTGGGACGTTTGCGCCTTTTAGGACAGAAATTCTTCTCTTATTAAAAATTATAATAAAAAACGTTCCTAGAAACTCCAATATCAAAACAGTATTTCTTTCTTACAAATTATTTTGAAAAGAACAAGTCTAAATTGTACAAATGTGAATTGGTTCGTTTGGTAGAGTATTCTTGTCACGGTACCACCGTTATAAGCGAATGTACAAGCATGTGCTCATTAGATGCAGGAAATAGGTGGATGCATATATTGATGTCTATACCATAAATAACCAACAAGACACCAAAAAGTATAGACATTTTGTATTATTTGTCATTCACCTAAAAGGATAAAATACAGTTCACTTATTAATTACAATATATACGCAGAAAATACGATTAAAATATTTAATTAAATATTTGAATGTTAGTATTTAAGATTTGAAATTATGTAAATTAGTGCAATTAAATGAAATAATTAGTTTTACATATTCTAAAGATAAAAAATGACCTTTCAAGAGAAAAGAAAAAAAAAATGACATATGTATCGAGTCGCACTGTTCTTAATACATACAAAGCAATATTAAGCCCATTTAAGTATTAGAATTTAGAAGTACAATGAATGCTAAGTTAATCATTTTGGCTTGGTTTTATTATTTGTAGTATTTTTTTTTAAACATATTATCATTAAGTTGGTGATGCAATAGTTGAGCTTATATCTCGGTTTGGTTCTTTGTATTTTATGTTAAATGTATTCATTATAAGTTGGTGAAGCAACAGTTAGTGAGATTATGGTTTGATTTAGGTAATTTGTATTTTTCTGTAAAATGTATTATCATTAAGTTGGTGAACACATATTTAGTGAGATTATGGTTTGATTCGCTAATTTGTATTTTTCTGTAAAATGTATTACCATTAAGTTGGTGGAGCAATATTTAGTGAGATTATGGCTGGTATTAAATGCCAACTTTGGATACCCTCTTGTATCTTTTGTCTTATATATACTTTTACACGTGCAAAACAGCACAGAAAATTAAATCAAGTAAAACAATGACCCAATTGTAATTAAACAATTATTTCGTATAATAATCCTTTATCAAAGCACTTAATTTTATTCCTTTCCTTTGGAAACTGCTTTAGTTTACCCTTTGCACATGATTGACTGGTCAAATATTAGTGTTTTTTCATAAAATATTTGTTGAAGAAATCAGATCTTTTTTATTGGCATATTTAGTCTCAAAACACAGCAAATAATAATAGGAATGTCATTTCAGTTATATAAATTAGCTCAAAATATCTATCAAGTTACCATTAATTTTCCAATTATTTTTCTAACATTTTTCCAATTAATCTTCTAACAACATTTTCTCACTACCCATTGCATGAACAAGTCCTCTTCAAAATAAATCAAGTTACTTTTTCAAAATAAAATAAATCAAGTAATATGATGATAAGGGGGACAGACGGGCCCTCTCCAACCCTAAAAAAATGTAATATGATGATAAAGTTCACTAACGCTGGAAACAATGTCAAAACCCAGCTAATTATATTCAATGATACATGATAATCTCATTTAAATTCAGTTTACTTTGATTATTTTAAAGAGATTAACATAATTTTTGAGAGAAAGGAAAAGAAAAAAATAACAATTATGTGCAGATGGAACTTGTGAGAAACATGCACATTTATTCGAGGATTAAAAAATCTCCATCATCAGACTTTTTTTTTGAAATGGAAAAAAAAAAAATTAATTCACGGAATAGCCTAGTTTTGAAATTATTTGGGAAAATGGACATTTCGCCCCATATCTGGGTGAAAATTATTATTTTCGCCCAGGTCAGGGGCGAAAATACCATTATCTCATTTTTTCCTCACTCGGCCTGTTAGCGTTAAATCAGCTATTAATTAAGTTATAAAACAGACGTTTTCGCCCAATTATGGGGCGAAATTTGAAAATTTTAATTTTTTCCCATAACCTCAGTTTAGAAAGAATTCTTAACGAAACGATTAAAAAAATTGAAAATTTTAGTCTTTCGCCCCATATCTGGGCGAAAATTCATTTTGGCCCAATAATTGAGCGAACAGACTGAGCCCAAAAATCGAACCTAAAAGCCCAAAAAAATTCAAAATATCATTTTCGCCCCACAATGGGGCGAAAATTGAAAATTTCAATTTTTTTTTAGGTATAGGTGGAATATTTATTTTTTCAGAATATTTATTTTTTCAGATTGAAATGACAATTTAGCTTTTTTTAATTGGACGACATTAATTTAACATGCTAGGATATAGGTGGAATATTAGCTTTTTTAGGTAATAAAGTTTGGGTTCATATATAGGTTAATAGAGAATATTTGATTTTTCAGATTGAAATGACAGGAAACATTGATTTAACATGCTAGAATATAGGTGAAATTTCAGCCTTTTTTAGGTATAGAGTTTAGGTTACAGATATAGGGTACTAAAGAATATTTACTTTTTCAGAAGTGAAATGACAATTTAGTTTTTTTTAGTGGGTAACATTGATTTAACATGCTAAAATATAGGTGGAATTTCAGCATTTTTTAGGTATAGAGTTTAGGTTACAGATATAGAGTACTAAAGAATATTTACTTTTTCAGAAGTAAAATGATAATTTAGTTTTGTTTAGTGGGTAACATTGATTTAACATGCTAGGATATAGGTGGAATCTCAGCATTTTTTAGGTATAAGATTTAGAATATAAGGTTTAGATTTCTATTTAAAGAGTCATCTTATTACATTTGATCATCAACAAATCAAATCCCATAAGTCTCTCTTACAAACTTCTTCTCTTTCTCTCTTTCTCCCTTTCAAGAAAATGCCACAAAATTCTGAAATTTTTCTATATTACAATGGTCAAATTATTCAAGATTCGAGCGGATACAATTACTATCCACATGAAGCTGTTTTTCTCCCGCGTAGTAAAAATAGAAATTATTACAGATTGTGTTTAGAAATTTATGCTACCATCGGTTGGCCTAGTAGTGATGATCTTAAAATTAGTGGTAGGTTTCCTTGCCGTATAGATGATAGTTTGTATTTTAGGATAGTAAAAATTTCGAATGATTCACAGTTAGCTAGTTTTGCTCAGTACGTCAAATATGGTGAACACGGTTGGCCTGAATTAGAAATTTACGTTGAACGCATCGAAACTAGAGAATCCTATGTAGGAAATAGTAGTAAATCAAATGTAGTTTTTAATGACGACGAGATTGAGAGGTTAGAACCTGTAATTAATCGTGATAGAGTGTTAAGAACTGGTGTTGAAGATTTCGAGGAAGATGGTGTTGAAGATGAGTTTGAAAATATTGAAGAGGATGAATATGATGAAGATGAAGTGCCAGAAATGGAAGAAGGCGACGAACCAGAAATAGATGTTATGAACAATTACACGGAAGTACGTGAGATGGTTAGTGCAGGAACTTTTTCAATCCTCCGGCGAAAGAGTTTGAAGATATTACTTTGTGGGAAGCAGCGAAAATCGATATCTTGTATGGTAAGAGGATGTGTGTGAGTGGCGATGATAGTTTGTATGAGGGGCAGATGTTCGACACAAAAGAGCAACTACAATCGGCCGTAAAAATTATATAGTGTTAAGAATCACCGAGAATTTGTAGTCTCAAAAATCAAACAAAACGCTCTATACCGTAGTATGCAAGCTAAAAGATGACCGGTACGGCTGTGATTGGAGGCTGTATGCATGCAAAAATAAACGACATGTGTTTGAGATTAAAAAATATACACAACCACACGTATGTATTAATCGACAACCTAACAACGACCATAAACAATTAACAAGTGCATTTGTTGGGGGACTAATTCTAGATGTCGTTAGAGCGGATTTAGCAATTAAACCAGTAACCCTAGTGGAAATCGTTAAATTAAAATTTGAATATACCATTTCATATTGGAAGGCTTGGCACGCAAAGCAACACACGCTTAGATTCTTGTTTGGCGCTTTTGGAGAGGTCCCAGAAATAATGCTGGTGAGGAGGAGTTCGAAGGTCTTTTTTGGGCATTTGGTCCATCACTTAAAGGATTTGAGTTTTGCAAACCTATCATAACAGTCGATGGAACATTTTTAACCGGAAAATATCAAGGATGTTTATTGATGGCGGTAGCCAGTGATGCAAATGGTCAATTATTTCCCCAAGCGTTTGCTTTAGTTGATAAGGAGAGGATACAAACGTGGGGTTGGTTTCTTGGGTGTTTGGGTACTTTAATCGGCCATCGCAAAGACTTATGTGTGATATCGGATAGGCAAGGAAGGCAAATGGAAGGAACCTCAAAGCTACCATCGTTATTGCATGCGGCATTTAGAAGCAAATTTTGGTAGCACTGTATCAGACAAAATACTGGTTCAATTGATTGTACCACTAGTTAAGGCGCCTACCAAATTTAAATTTAAGAAGTTGTATAAATTATTAAAGGATAAAAATTATGAGGCGTGGGAATGGTTAGAAAAGAAAGATAAATCAAAATGGGCGTTCGCGTATGACGCGGAAGGTCGCCGGTGGGGCATTCCTACTAGTAATCATGCAGAAGTGATGAATTACGTTTCAAGGGTATGAGGAAGCTGCCCGTTACGGCAATTATTATGGAGACATTCTACAAGCTGAATAGTTATTTTGTCAACAAGCGTGAGATAGCTACAAATATGGAAATGAATAATAGAATGTGGGGAGATGTAGTGATGGAAAAAATGGAGAAAAAAATCGTTAAGGCGCGTGGGCATCGAGTTACTCCTTTCAATGTCGAAAATGGTGTTTATGAGGTGATAACAGGAACTAGTGGTGCTAAGATTGGGGGGAAGAGCTTCCATGTGAATTTCAATGAAGGCAATTGCAGTTGTCAGAAACCGATGCTATATCACTACCCTTGTTCGCATCTCGTTGCAGTTTGCATGCGCAGAGGTGTCTGTCCCGAATATTTTATACATCAACATTTTTCTCTAGATCACTTTAAGCGTACATATGAGAGAAGTTTTTATCCAATAAAGGATAAAGAACAGTGGGTTGATCGTGAAATTGTTTACAACGGTACGTTGGTTCCTCCTGAGAAACTTATAAGGAAAAATGCGCATGGCACCAACAAGCGTGGTAGAAGAAAGGAGAAACGCGCAAGACACACGAAAATAAAATGTCCGAGAAGGTTGTAATGTTTTATGGTTTATTGTTTGTAATGTTTCTGGATTATGATTTGTAATGTTTTATGGATTGTAATTTGTAATGTTTTATGGATTGTTGTTTCTTTAAAATTGATCAAAACAACTAAAATGTCCCAGAAATATCATAGTCCAAATAAATTAAACATAGTCCAAAATAACATACTCTAAAAAAGTAAGTCCAAATAATACATTCCAGAATAAACGTCCCTAACGATCACCTACTCCGCGTCTTCCTGCTCCGCATCCGCGTCTTCCTCCTCCGCGTCTTCCTCCTCTGCGTCCTCGCTGAGGCTGAGTTTGAACCTGAGTAACTTGGCTGCGCGGTACATCTTCTTCTCCTCCTTCTCCTTCTTCTCCAACATTAAAAAAGGGATGACCAGACCAATCGTTGATTTCCCTCATGCTACTCCTGAGAGCTATTAGTATCTTTTTTGCATGCTCTTGCGGATTGTTGCATTCGCCTCGAAATATCTCGGATGCATATTGGGCAGCCTCCAACATGCCTAACTCTAAAAATATTTGGTAGAATTTTGAGTGTGTTTAAATATCAATAAAATATACCTAACAAAAATAATTTTACAACATAAAATATCAGTAAATTACCGCTCTCCTTGTGGCCGGAACCATAGGGTAGTATGTAGCCGAATTGTGCAGGATTGTAGTCTGCACAAAATGGTTGGTAGATCGTGCATACTAGTCCAAGTATGCATCCAACATGGAAGGGTCGTACGGTCCACTCGCTGGCAGTGCCGTCCAAAACTCCCATTTATCTTGCCATAATTGCAGATACTCCTCGTGAACTACGGACCAATCATCTCTGCGTCCATATCTCACATCGTGCAACTCTTTATCGTATAAACAATCATCCCCCCCTTCAAATTTCATCTCATGTAACTCTTTATCGTATACACAATTAAGTGGGGGTATCATCTGCAAGAGCCCGAACTGTCGCATTACCCGATCCGGGTGGTACATCTCGACAATATGGAGACAAATTAATGGCACTGGAATAAGCGCCAAAGTTCTTTCTTCCTCACAAATCGGCGGGAGTAAAGGTCAGAAATCCTCATAAGGTGTCCAATTCACCTCCTCCGAACGCATGATATCAAATTGATCGCGATGTGTCCCCATATGCCCCTTAGGATTTTTATCCCTCCGATCCGTAACACCTTTCCAAAAAAATCCAATAGTATTTCCTTCATGCAAATTCTCGACATCACCTTGCAACCCTTGCCCGAAATCACCAGTAAGATACGGTCGTCCAACAACAAAATGTTCCCAGGCCCATAACTGCAGCAACAACACACATCCTCCCATATTTCTACGACCCGTGCTGGTACCTTTGCACAACTCCCTGTACAAGTACGCGAGCACTCCACTCCCCCAAACCCAAATATGCAACTGTGACAAATCCTCCAAAAATACCAGATACTTTACCGAAACACAATATTCAGAACTTTCCGTGAATAAAATATCACCAAAAAAAACAATCAAGTATGCTCTACAGTACTGCTCGATACGGTCCTGAGAGGCATCTCGTTCCAAATCAGAAAAATTTTCACGCAACCAACTCTGTTTGAGCAGTATTTTGCTTCCCTTTTTAAAGTCATTCGGACCCGGAGTTTTCCCGAGTAGTTCGGTGATCATAGCCGTCCAATTAATACCTCCGGTATTTCTACACAATGCCTCACCGTCGGCAACCCCAACAAACATGACACATCGTCAAGTGTAATTGTCATTTCACCATGCGGCATATGAAATGTATGTGTTTCTTTTCGCCAACGTTCCTGCAGGGCAGTGATCAATCTTGAGTCCCATTGAATGAAACCTATCCTCTGAGTTTGTAACAAACAAGCATCGCTAAAATAATCCTTATATCTTTCGTCCCATGGCACCTGCAGGAAAAAGAGAAATATACTTAAAAAATAATGTCTACATATTTTTAATTAAAAAATATTTATCATAACTTACATGTTCTAATAATTAATGTATCTACATATTTTAAAAATAATTAAATATAATATCATTATCTCGTGTTGTTACGTATTATTTTAATTAAAATATATTTATCATAACTTACTTGTTCCAATAACTAATGTATTAATATCTACATATTTTAAAAATAATTAAATATAATACCGTCATCTCGTGTTGTCTGAATCGCATGGCATTCAAATCAACATCTCCATCTTGGCTGAAAGCGTTTGTCCTATGCTTCCTTTGCTGTGATTGAAGTGGATATTCAGGAATATTTGGCTCATCCCTAGCCTTCTCACGATTACCGCCGCTACCACGTCTCTGACTAGGTCCATCACCTCCTCTAGAAGACATCCCTATTTAAATAAAAAAATTATAAAAAGTTATAAAAAATAAAGAAATTATAAATAAATTATTATAAATAAATTATTATTATAAATAAATAATCATTACAAGTAAATAATTATTATAAATAAATTATTTTAAAAACAATAAATTATAATAAATAAATAATCAAAGCAAGTAAATACTTATTATAAAAATAATAAATTATAATAAATAAATTACTATAAATAAATTATTATAGATAAATAATTCAATAAATAAATTGTCACCCGAGATATATAACCTACATATTTTACTAAGTAACCAACATTATTATAAATAACCTACATAATTATAAAAAGAAAATAAAAATCGAAACAAATTTGCAATTAAGGCAAAATGCACGGGCTTTTCGGGAAATTTGCAAAAAAGCCCCTGCCTTATTGGAAATTGCAAAAAAGCCCCTGCAATAATGCTAAATAAATAATATTACCAAAATATAATAAATAAATAATATTACAAAAAAATTAATTAATTATAATAAATAAATAATCAAAGCAAGTAAATACTTATTATAAATAAATTATTATAAAAATAATAAATTATAATAAATAAATTACTATAAATAAATTACTATAGATAAATAATTCAATAAATAAATTGTCACCCGAGATATATAACCTACATATTTTACTAAGTAACCAACATTATTATAAATAACCTACATAATTATAAAAAGAAAATAAAAATCGAAACAAATTTACAATTAAGGCAAAATGCACGGGCTTTTCGGGAAATTTGCAAAAAAACCCCTGCCTTATTGGAAATTGCAAAAAAGCCCCTGCATTATTGCTAAATAAATAATATTACCAAAATATAATAAATAAATAATATTACAAAAAAATTAATTAAATTTGTACATATACTACAAAAATATTTAAAAATAACTTACATGCATAAAAAAATAAAATATGCAATAAATATACGATAAAAATACATATATCCTAGCATTTAAAAATAACTCACTTTCAAATCTTCTTCTTCTTCTTCTTCTTCTTCTTCTTCTTCAACTCCTCCTTCTTCTTCTTCTAAATTCAACAAATCAATTACATTCAACAAACAACCACAAATTAAATAAATCAACAAATCAACCATAAATAAAGTAAATTAATAAGTTCTCCAAACTAATTTGAACTTATTCAAACTACAATTCAATAATTTCACCCAAAAACCTTCAATTCAAAATCAAATAAAATTAAATAAAATACACAACATACCTCTTTCTTTTTCCTTTTTGCTTCTTACTTTTCAATAAATAAATTTCTTTTTTTTATCTCTACTATTTTCCCTAAATTTCTCTCTTTTTTTCGCTCTTTCTTTCCCGTTTATTTGCCCCAACCCGAAGCATCTCTCTGCTTTTATTCGGTGGGTGCAGAGTATATTTTCGCCCCAAAGTGAGGCGAAAATCCTATTTTTTTTGGGGCCTTTATGGGTTTGACAATGGGCCAAAGCTTATTTTCGCCCATACTTGGGGCGAAAATATAAGTTTTGCAATTTTTCTACGTTAAAAACTTCCTTCTGATAGGGGCGAAAAAATTAAAATTTTAAATTTTCGCCCCATTATGGGGCGAAAATGATATTTTGAAATTTTTTTCGGCTTTTAGGTTCGATTTTTGGGCTCAGTCTGTTCGCTCAATTATTGGGCCAAAATGAATTTTCGCCTAGATATGGGGCGAAAGACTAAAATTTTCAATTTTTTTAATTGTTTCGTTAAGAATTCTTTCTAACCTGAGGTTATGGGAAAAAATTAAAATTTTCAAATTTCGCCCCATAACGGGGCGAAAATGTCTGTTTTATAACTTAATTAATAGCTGATTTAACGCTAACAGGCCGAGCGAGGGAAAAATGAGATAATGGTGTTTTCGCCCCTGACCTGGGCGAAATAACTGATTTTCGCCTATATATGGGGCGAAATGTCCATTTTCCCAAATAATTTCAAAACTAGGCTATTCCGTGAATTAATTTTTTATTTTTTGTCCATTTCATAAAAAAAGTCCATCATCATACCGTAACACAACTTCATCCAATTTCACTACAGCCCAAAACTACATTATCAAATTAATCCCAACTTCATGACTTTTTTTTTTTATACCATTATTTCCCAAAATAAATCAGTAAATACCATCACTTTCAAAATAATGTGGTATCTACCATTTCCGCCACTACCAGTGGCGGAACACATCTGTTCCGCCACTACTAGTGTCAGAACATGTGAATTTTCAGTTTTTTCAAAAATTTCTCATTTGACTTGACTAAACATGATTAATTAGTGCAAATGAATAGTGTTCCGCCACTGTTAGTGGCGGAACAGGAAAAAATATTTTTTTTTTTTTTTTTTTTTAGAAAAAATTAATTTTTTTTCTGTTCCGCCGGTGAAAGTGGCGGAACAGAAAATTTTTCCCCTGTTCCACCGGTGGCGGTGGCGGAACACGTTTTTTTCACTAATTAATCCCGTTTTTGAAAAATTATAAAATTCACATGTTCCGCCACTATTAGTAGCGGAACAACATCTGTTCCGCCACTAGTAGTGGCGGAAATGGTAGTTACCACATTATTTTCAAAACAGTGGCAAATATTGATTTATTTTGGGAAATAATGGTATAAAAAAAATGTCCAACTTCATTGACCCATCAAATTCACCCATTTATACTCCATATTTGCCCAATAAAGCCTAATTATTTCACTACAGGCCCAAAGTCCAACAACCAACTACATTATCAAATTAATTCCAACTACATCACATAAGAGGGTGAAAAATTCAATCAACACTAAAATAAATTTTTGAAAGAACTTAAAAAGTGTGGGGATGTATTAAATACTCAGAAATGTTACGAGTTCCTTACAAAACACACACACACACTCTCTCTCTCTCTCTCTCTCTCTCTAAAAATTATAAAAATTGATAATTCAAATTTCAACCGTAGGAATGCCATCGTTGTGTTTTGAATATATTGTGGATCAATTTTCAAAAGAATCGAAGAATTATATCAATATCATCATGTATCATCAAAATATATATCACTACCATTATCTATCATCAGAACATGTAAATACATATTTTAATGATACATAATGGCAATGATATAATTCTCCGATTATTTTGAAAATTGATCAACAACATGCTCAAGATATATATATTTCATCCATACGGTTGAAATTTAAATTATCATTTTTTATAACCAATATTGTTACCTTTGTCAAAATAAGACCGTTGTCAAAAGAACTCATATATATATATATATGAAAAGGGTTTTTTGATTCATCATTGATCAGACTGCACTTCCACTTTTTCAAAGACATTCTTTCTATGCAAGCAAATTTTTTGACAACTAAATTTATGTTATGCTGTCCATTTTTTTAGCACTATTGACTGCTTAACGTTTTGACGTGTGTGTGTATATATATATATACACACACACACACTTCTAGTTCTTTCAATATATTCCACATGCATATATATTACAAAGGGAAATTTTTCAAAAACCCCCTAACTTTTTTGGAATTTATTAAAAGCCCCTATCTTTTCTTTCAAATTCTTCAAAAATCCCCTATAAAGTGGCTTGAGTTATTTTTTTACCCCCTATGGGGTTAATTATAACATTTCCATCCAATGTAATTTTTAAAAGACCAAAATGCCCTTCATATATTTATTTTTATATTTTATTTTATTCAATTAAAAATGAAAAATATATTTTTTTACATCAAATATAAATAATTGTGAACTAATATACAAAATCATAATAAACATTTTACGTAAAATAAAATTATAATTTAATTATGGAATAATAAAAAATATTTTTTTGTAATATAATATCATAAAAGAAAAAGTAATATATCATAAGATAATACCATAAAATATCATCACCAAAAATATCGTCAAAATAATTTAGTCAAAACCTATATAAAAAAATAAAAATAATTTTTTTTGTAATATAATGTAATAAAATAAAAAATAATACATCATAAAATTTTACCGTAAAATATCGTAGAATATTATATACAATTTATTTATTATTTTTATTGAATAAAATAAAATATGAAAAATAAATAATTGAGGGGCATTTTGGTCTATTAAAAAATTGAGTGGATGGAAAAGTTAGATTTAATATATAGGGAGCTAAAAGATAATTCAAATCACTTTATAGGAGATTTTTGAACAAAATTGAAAAGTTAGGGGGTTTTTGAAGAATTTCCTATTACAAATTATAAACCATTTTTTAGTAAAAACTTATAAAACTTTTTAATCACTCTAATTCATCAACATGATAATCGACTTCACTGAACTTTGGCAATTTGACCAAACTACCCTCCCTCACACCACATGAACTCTTACAAGAAGAAAAACCAAAACTAAGCTTCTCAATTTTAGCCCATGAATTTAGTTTCTCAATTTTCGCCCATGAATGTAATTTCTCAATTTTCGCCCATGCATTTCTTCTCTCCAAACTTTTCTTCTCTTTCTTCTTCTCCTTCACGTTTTTGGTGCATTCTATATACGCTGCAAGAAATGGATCTTCTTCTGGTCGAACGAAACCTTTCGGCTTTAAATTTGTTTCGTATTGGTAAGCACATGGTGGAGGCGGTACAGGTACCATTAAGTGCGGACCATGAAATGAAATCTCTTTTATGGTTTTACTACTATTCGATGAAATAACTCTTTCAGGCTGATGTACTGTTGGTAAAAGTAAAAGTTACTAAATTAATATTATTGAAAAGTTGTTTAAATTTAAAAAGAAAATAGATGTACTTGTGTGTAATAAGAAAGAGAAAATAATCACACTAGATAGTTTTTAATTCCTTCTATTAGGCATAATTGTTAGGGTTTAACATACCAAATTTTTTGGAGCCTTCTTCTATGTGAGGATCGAAAGCTTTGGATATTCCAGGCTTGTCTTCCCAAGAAAAGGGCACTGTTTGTAGAGAAACATGGCGTTTGTGTTTGTTCATATCTCAATTTTTTCCTCTTTTCTATTCTTGAACTTATTTGGATCTTGGATTTCTTTTGATTTGGTGGTGAATTAGGAAAGCTGATATAAGGTATGGTTACTCATGCAATTCTCATGCTTGGTGCAGTGCAACGGTTGAAGAGGAAAACAGGGGAAAAGTATAGAACGGAAGCCTAAAAGAAGAGAAGGGCTTGAAAGATATATAAACTTGGGGATTTTTCCATTTTAGCCTGCAAAATGGCCAAAATAGCATGTATACCCTTTGCAAAAATATAAAATTTTGATATCAATATGCCACTTAAAACACACAAGAAATAATATACATTATAATAAAATATAAAACATCTGAAGTAATTAAATACAATTGATAATGATTCTTAAAAGTGTTTTAAGATCCCATTTTTCTTTTTTAGATTAAGATCCCATTTTGATCTTTTACGTCCGAATATTCTTAGAAACGTCGCCCTCTCTTGATAGTTTTCATAGGGATTAAGAGATCTATGTACGCAAGTGCTGATAAAACTTTCACTCTATTTGTTTATATTTGGATCTTGTCTCAACATATTATGAAAAATGTATCAGTATATATTTTTTTCAAAAAACATCTATATATTGGTATGATGGTATATACCAGTTTACGTTCTTATTTTTCATCCAAATTGTCGGATGTAAATCATTCATCGGGTCAAAGCTAACACCACATTAAAATTCACTATAATTACGCCATACCACAACACCATATAAGTTAAAAAAATATATTCGATAAAAAAATTACGGTATTTTTTTGGTATCTAACTTTCATGTTATTAATTCAAATTATATCATGAATTAACTCATTTAATATATATGCCAAATGGCAAACGCTTGCTAAAGTGTGGTGTGGAAAAATAATATTTTGATATTTTACAGGGCTACAATTGAAATTATTCCCATGTATTAGGTAAATGTACATGTTGGAGAGATTGGGTCGGAGAGGATGAATGTTGGTTTGTTGACAAAAAGAGTATCGAGATGAGGAAAGAAAGTGTTTGACGGTTATACAAGTTGTTTTTTTTTTTTTTTTTTTTTGATGTTCGGTTTTACAAGTTGTTGCACTCAAAATTGAAATTGATGTTATAACTTGCTATGATGAACAACAGAACAAGTAACTTGTTGGCATCATCTTTTTTGTACTAGATTGAGATGTTGCATATGGCTGTCAATTTACTTCGTAACTCAATATCTGATATATTCAGGTTCCGGAATGATCAATAAGACATTCAGCACTTGAGTAACGCTCGATCCGAAATCTCAGCTTATTTATATGTGAATTTGACAGTTAAGTTAGCTTGTGATTTGGTGTTAAATCAAATTGTAAAATGATTGAACAATGAATTTCCACTATTGATGTTAGATTCTTACATTAATTCTATCATATTCATTATTATTTCCATTCAATTAATTTGAGCGATATGGCAGGCTAATCTTTAAATCATATCAAAAATAGTAATAACGTAATGTAAATGAACATCGATTAATGTAATGAACGCGAAAGACAATCAAGCTCTTTATTTTTTTTATAAAAAAAATCAACGGTACTTCTGGATAAGCATGTGTTCAATTTAAAGCCTTCGAATTAATGGAAAGATCAACCATCTTTTTGCATATCTAACGACAAAAGCTTCTTTTCAATTTTGATAATAATGTGGGGTATTTTTCTGCAGTTTATACATTGTTTTAAAAACTTTAAAAATGAAATTCCTTTTTCTGAAAACTACATGCTAGGAAAAATACAGAGTTTGGTAGGTATATGTCACCATAAACGGTCGTCGACTCATCTTAGAACATTTGCATACAATCCAAATGAAGCCAAAAATGTATAGAAAAATAATTTGAAATCCAATTTTGCATTCAATTTTTTTTGATAACTTTGAAGAATTTATTTGCACCTAAATCGAATTCGTTGCTGATCATGGCGGCTTATATTTGAAGTTTGAACTTCTTGGTTGGTGTGGAAAGTTCAAACAAATTTAGAAGTTAGATATATGATTCTTTTTTTTTAGATTTAAGTTACATATATGATTCATCGTTATATATTTTATAACCTCAACTTTTTGGCATGTATACTTTTTAAAGATGTTCAATAACATTTGTCATGGGCAGTTCATACCTTTAGTTTGTAACAAATCAATTATTATATAACTCAATTATTACATTACTTTAACTGAATACACATTCTGTAAATTATAATGGCTATATTAGACAAACTATCTTGTAATATTCACAATTTATTCGATAAATAAATATTTCTAATTTATTTTAATTACTTAGGTGCTGATAAATTATTTTGATTTTTCATCTTCATTTAAGTACATAGTTTAAACATTATATGAGTAATAACAAGTCTGCATCAGTGGGCGATATTAATAAGTACCACAGGCTTAAATTTAAAGTACTAGTATATATAAACACCACATAAACACCGCCCCACCATATATTTATACTTTTTAGCTATTCACTATACAACTATTAAGGAGAATTTCATATTTATCCTTCTAAAAACTCAAAATATCATATTTACTCTTGTAAAATTAGAAATATCATATTTATCTTTCTAAAAACTAAAAATATCAAAATTACCCATTCGAAATATGAAAAATATCAAAATTGCCCAAAACACTAACTTCTGTTAGATTCTAACATTAATGATGAAAATCATGAATAAATATTATTTAGTAGACCAAAATACCTCTTGTTTCTCTCTCGGAGTCTGGGTTCATTCTTCCAATATTACTTCTCTCCACCAACAAGATAGAAGAGCAATATATTTACATTCTTCTCACCATCCTAACCCCTCTCTCTCTATCTTCAACCTAGGACCAGCGTTGCCCTCTAGTTGTAGCATCTCCTCTCGCACCAAGCTTGTGTCTTTTTTAATAAGATCATGACTTACAAGATTAAGGATAGTATTGATATGGTTGAAGTAAGAAAATACAGAAAGTCATGCAAGAAACGAAAACTACTTCCTAATGTACTTAATTTCTAGTTTGAGGAGTCAGCTATTTCGTTAATTTATCAAAAACTGACTTTGATAATAAAACACGCCATGTTGGAGCATTCTTTCCCTCCCATGCTTTTCTTTCAAAATTATTCTCTATTTTTGTCATTTTTTGTTCTTTCAAGAGATCTCTAGAGAGAGGACGAGTGGAACTTTAAGCAATTATATTTTGTATTGATGGAGAGATAATTTGGAGAAATTTGAGAGGGAAAGAGTAGGGGGATCTTTATGAATACAAGAGATTTTGTTTGTCTCTTCCAAAACACAAAAGGCAAAAAAGAAAGAAGAACAAATAGAGAGAATTGATACACAATCACAAAAATAACACACAAAAGAATTATTTCTAATGGAGGAATATTTTTCTTTTTTTTTTCTTTATTTCTTTCTTCATGTTGCTTTGTTTACAACATAAATAATGAGGAGGCTAAAATTTGTTTCCCAACTCATGTATTCTATTTATACTTTATTACACATTTTCAAAGACACCTAAAAATTGAATGGATATATATCATTTCATACATAACTACACAAGTACCCCTTCAAGACACTTTTGCACATATTCTTATGGATATATATCTTCTCACTCACATCATTTGAATGTAAGGATGTATATCCATACATAAACCAATGGGCCATGAGTCTTACAACTTAACCCAATAATTATTTTACTCTAATTTTAAATAAATAATATCAAGATAAAAGTATTAATTTCAATACTCCCCCTTAATAATTTTGCCTATCAGGCCCTTCAGTTTTCCAAAGTACTTCGGTGAACATATCCGCCTTATGTAAGGGTACACCATACATAACTACTCTTTGTTTGAGTTTTTCAACCGGCTTTCAAATTTCTTTTTTCTTAATCATTTTTATCGATTCTTTCCTCGGTTTGAAATTCTCAAAATCTCATGATCAAGTCTTTCATGCCTTAACTTTGACATATCTTCAATACCGGCCTTCATTGCCGTGCGTCTCGAAATATTGAGAATAAGGGGAAAATTATGATTCTTTTCCATTTTAATATTCTCAATTAATTTTCCTCCATTTTTAGGCTTATCATAAATTTTGCAATATTTACCTTCAAAATGCACCGCATGACCATGTCACCAACATACGGTCTCTCCTTGTTTCAATAGTGATTGTGCATTTTCTCTTCGATTGAACAACCGCACAATTACTCATTGTTATTTAAGTAATGACGGTCGTATCAAGTTCTCTAAATACCGATTCGTTTCTGGTCATATGATTGCTACACCCGCCATCAATTTACCACACTTCGTCTTTTCCTTCTTGGGCCGCGTGACATGCATAAAAGTTATGTTCCACACCATTTTCCTCCTCGGTGTAATTGGCTTGCTTATTTGTATTATATCGGCAATCTTTTTTAAGATGTCTGAATTTCTTGTACTTATAATATTGGGGTTTTTCTTTAAACCAACAATATTTTTCTAAATGAGAGGACCTTTTACAATTATTGTACCTTTTTTGGTTTTTTCTTCCATAAGATGATTCTTCGTCAACCGTATTTTGGTATGACAGTTCAGTTATAGTGGTTTTCGATTGGAATGCACTCTCAAGAGATTGCTCGGTATCTCTATTTATCCTTTGGTCATATCTTTCTAATGAACACATTATGTCATGTACATTAAGGATTGAGATATCTTGATTTTGTTCAAAAAATATATATATATATATTATCTGTATGGTTAAAATTTGAATTATCATTTTATATAACCAATATTGTCGTCGTTGTCCAAATAAGCCCGTTGTTAAAAGAACGGACCTCATATATATATATATATATATATATATATATATAGTTCGAACATATATTTTTTTTAAATACCCGTAAAGTGGTTATAAAAAGTAAAAATTTAAATTTCAACCGTATGGATGTAATATATATGTTATTAATATGTTGTGAATTAATTTTCACAGGAATCAGAATAATATATCATTACCATCATGTATCATCAAACTATTATTCCGATATATGTTTTTAATAGTGCTGCATATTTTTGATGATACATGATGGAAATGATATACCTGTGAAAATTAATCCACAACATATTTATAACATATATATTACATCCGTACGATTGAAATTTTTATTTTTTATTTTTTTAATACGTATTTTGGGTGTGGCTAAAAAACGTATGTTTTTTATCCACACCCTATATATATATATATATATATATATATATATATATATATATATATATATATATATATATATATATATATATATATATATATATATATATATATATATATATTTTTAAACTTGAACTCATAGCCTATGGGTTGAGTTGAGGACTTGTTCAATTACCAAATGAGCTACACAAAGCTTGCACTCATTACATAATATTGAAACTAATATAATCAAGAGAAAAGTTCATTTTTGCCCCCTCAACTATTGAACTCTCATTTTTGGTCCCTCAACTTTTTATTTGTCCAATTTTAGTCCCTCAATTATTCAATAAGTGCATTTTTGGTCTTTCCATCAGTTAAGTGCTTATGTGTTCGTTAAATTTGACACGTAAGCATTAGTAACGTGACAAATGTTTGAAAAAAAATTCATTAATTCCCCTCTTTTCTTAAAACATTATTTTTATTAAAAATATATATTTTTTATGTATGTTTATTTGTTAAATAAAAGTTAACACGTTATTGTGTATGTGTTAAGAATATATGCCACATCATTACTTACGTTTCATATTTAATGGACACTTAACGGATGGAAGGACAAAAAACCCACCTATTAAATAGTTGAGGGACTAAAATTGCACCATAAAAAAGTTGAGAGACAAAAAATGAGCTAATTCAATAGTCGAGAGGGCAAAATTGGACTTTTCTTTATAATCAAACTATTCTTAATTTCCATGATTGAATCTTGATACGTAAAATTAATGCAACAATGAGCAATTATATTTACAATTAGGAAGAACTCATACTTGATATGTGAAAAAAGAAACATCAACTACATGCATCGTTGATATTATTTAGTTAAATTCATAAAATGCATGAGCACGTTATGGATGAATGCAAAATTTATATTATTTCCACCATGAATGTAAAAGTTGTAAATTGTTTATAGCTTAGTTGATAGAACTTATTGTATATGGATCAAGAGATCATGACTTCAAATTCAAACATAATCTTTTTTATTATATATTTAATAAAGTCTCTTAACCTATCAAACATATGTTGAATTTAAAAAAAAAATGAATGTGAAAGTTAAATTAAGCTGCACTAATTTTGCTTCTCAATATCTAAAATGCCCAATCCTCCACACTCTTTAGGCATGACCACACGGTCCCATGCCACAAGACAATGACACTCATAACATTTTTTATCACCTCTCCAAAAGAAAGCACCTAGCTATTCTCTCAAATTGTAAGATGAACCATACGGATACCATCATTACCTGCATGTAATAATTCAGAATGGGTCCAAAGATAAATTGAACAAGGATGAGTCTCCCTCCATAAGAGAGCATTCGTCCTTTCCATCCGGCCAAACATTTTTGCACTTTATTCAGAAGGGGAATGAAGATATGTTTTTCGGTTTCACTATAGTGAGGGGTAACCCTAGGTATCTTATTGGTAAAGATTTCTTCGCGCAACCCAGGATATTTGACAGAATGGAAGAATACTCATCCGGTATTAGGAATGTCGAAAAGGTACTTTTTACATTATTAATGAGTAGGCCAGACATTTCACCAAAGCATTGTAGCACTATCACAAAAAAATTCAGATTGTGAGGAGATGCTTCAGCGAAGTAAGTTGTGTCATCCGCAAATTGTAAAATTTATGGTGAAATAATATGATGTTGAGACATCAGAGGTTGAACTTGTACCATCATAGATTGTAACAGATCTACTACCAGATTAAATAATAGGGAAGAAAGATGGTCACCCTGGCGAACCCCCCTTGAGTGAAAGAAAGCTTGACTTTCAAGATTGTTAATTTTCAAGAAAGATGAAGAAGATTTGAACAAGTTTTTAATCCAAAGGATCCAAAGTTGAGGGAAGCCTCTAATACGCATCAACAAAAATAAGAATTCCCACTTGACCGAGTCGAAAATATTTTTGAAATCGATTTTGAACATAATGGAGGGTATCTTAACCTTATGTGCGAAAGATGCGAGTTCTCTGGCAACCAGAAAGAATTCAGTGATAGATCCTTTTTTAATGAAGACATATTGATTAGGATGAATGAGGTATTCCATGTGAGGTTGAAGATGCTTGGTCAAGAGGGAGGAAATGATTTTGATAGGCGCAGATAAGACACTTATTGGCCGGAAGTGATTAATGAGATTGGCTCCTTCAACTTTAGGGATCATTGTGATGGACGCTTCATTAAGTCTCCATAAGTCAAGATTCTTTGAGAAGTCCTCAACTACCCACATTATGTCACTTTTAATTAGCGTTCAGAATATTTTGAAAAATTCAGAGGGGATTCCATCAGGTTCCGATGACCTCCCATTTGGTATATAAATATTTTATTATGCTAAAACTATTTCTTATCCACGGTCTCTCCATATATCATTTGCATCCTTTGCAATCAGGGTAAGAAGCTAGAAGTAAGAACACCCTAAATATTGTTTAATTCTTTTCTTCTTTTTTTCTTTCTTTTGTCCGTTTTTCTAATATCTTTTTGGTTTTGTTCAAGTTAATTTGTTTGAGTAAATATCTTTAATAAAAAATATATCTTTATAGTTTTGTTCTGTAATATTTTTTTCTAATGTAACAAAAAATATACCCCTAATGTGATGTTTTCTTTTTTGAAAGAGAAGATCTTCTCTTTCAAAAAAGAAAACATCACATTAGGGGTATTACTATTAGCATATGTTTATTTGTGTAATTGTTAGCTGTTCGATGAAATTCCCAAGTTTAAAATACAATTTCTTTCAGCCGATCTTACCTTCGGAAGAATGACCTTCATGTGTGATGGCGAGACGGGCATAATACAAATTGATGATGGGACAGCTCATCGATTCAAAATCAACTACCTCAAAATTAAGAATATGAGCATCGGTCAGTGTATTACCTCCCCGTCGTTCAAAGCAGGTGGATATCATTGGGCTATCAATATATACCCTAAAGGTCGCCACAAGTGTGAAGAAGGTGTGTATGCTTCCTTTTTTCTAAGCTTCTAGATGACCACGAGGGTCTCAAGGTATCATTTAGTTTGGCTATTTTAGAGAGAGGTGGAACCCAAGGGATGGTGCCGCTAAGAATAAGATTTGATTATATCTTTAACTCGGAGAATGATGGGGGATTCCTTCACTCTATAAGGAGAACCATCTTAGAGGAACGATATCTAACCAATGGTTTTTTTTGTTGTTCTTTGCACCATTAACATGAATGATAAGTTAACTGATGAATTGCCACAACAGTGTTCTTGTGGTTTGCTTGGGGATACCACCAAATTACTGATAGCCGGGGAGATCGCAAACATAAAGTTTGAGGTTTGGGGGGGGGGGAGGATTTTCTTTGCTCATAAACTTATTCTTGGTGTGACATCACCTGTTTTTAGAGCTGAATTATGTTGTTATATGTTAACAAAAAAGGATGGAGTGCATAATGATCAAAGATATGAAGTCTGAAGTCTTAAGGGCTTTGCTTCATTTCGTTTACACATGTTCATTGCTGAATGATGTTGATGCTATATGATTCAGCATTTACTTCTGTCTGCTGACCGATACGCTATAGAGGGGTTAATCATAAGATGTCAAAAGATGTTGATTGAGAATATTTCCTTGTATAAAGTTTTGGGATATCTTATTTGTGCAGAACGACACAATTTTAAGAAGCTCAAAAATGCTTGTCTTGAGTTTATTACACGACGAGAAAATTTTGTAAAATTAGCATTAACTGAAGAATATTTTGAGATGAAACGGGATTTTCTATCCCTTCTCGTGGAGCTAAGAAAGATGCTTAGTTGCACCTTGGATAAATTATATGGTTGGAGATAACTTTGCGGCTTCTTTATCTATGTTTCTTTAATTTGGTTCTTTTGTCTATGTTTAATTACTTCAGTGTGAAGTGAATTTATTTTATTTTTTTGTTTTTATTTTTTGAAGCTTCAGCCAGCGACGTCGGCTGAAATACCATTAAATAAGTTAAAATTCAAAGTACAAATTAATTACAAACCATTCCCAAGGGAATCCAGCAAACAAAAGAAAATAAAGATACATAGAACTACGGTCTACTATATTGACTCTAACTGATTTGACAAAGGGTAGATCCAATCAATCCTAGCTTGTATAGCGCCTCGAGCCATCGTTGTACTTCAGAGTTGGCTAATTCTAGTATCCGCCTACGTAATGTCGAATTGTTGTAGAGGAAAGTCGAGAGAGAAGCATCACCATGAGAGAGGAAGCTCGAACGAAGGCCATGAGGCGCCGGTATCAGTTCGTAAATGACAGGTACCCGATCATAATTCATTGCCACCAGGGGCTGGCACAAGCTCAGAGACAACTTCACAAGTTGCCGATACCATAATAGAAGGAACCGACATAAGGGGTCGGTACCAGGGTTGCGGTCCCCAAACAAAAGTCAGTGGAGCATCGTTGGAAGACCATATCACACAACCAAGAGATAAGGAAAGATAAGGTGAGACAAGCTAGGGTTTTAGGTGCTTTCGCAGATCGTACGTGAGGTAGAAAGAACTCGACAGAGAAGAGAAGCTAGAGAGATGAGAGACGACCGCCATGAGGTGCTGGAGCGAGAGAGAGTAATCACACAAAATACTAAGATAAATATTTCAAATGATTAACAAGTCAATAAACTTCCGATTTAATAGATCAATTGATGAAAAATACCAAGCTAAGCAATTTTTCCCAATTTATTCAAAATTGTGTGTGTTCATGACTATTCATCCAAATTCAGCAAAATTACACGAAATTAAAGCAAGATTTCATGCATACAAATCACAAACCCCCTTCCCTATCTAGATTTACTCACACATATTCACAAGAACAAGCATTTGACAAGATTTCTTCATGATTATTACAAAATTGAGTTCTTGAGATCTAAAATTCAAATCGAGTAATTAAAAGAGAATTAGGCTAAACCGAGAGTTGGAAGACTAGCCAGTTGCTTTCTTGAGTCGATTTGAAGCTCCAATTGCACCTCAATTCAAGCTAGAATTGACCGATTCGAAATTTCCCCAAATCAGCCCCAAATTGCACGATTTCACTAAAAAATGAAAATTAGAGCTCAAGAAAGCTTGAAACTCATTAATGGAGGTTCTAGAGGTTAGAGAAGATGATTAAAGAGTGGTGTCTTTATTGAAGAGGCTTGAGCCGTGTTTTATAGACTGAATTGGACTTGAGAGTCCAATGGCCTGTTTTGAAAATCAAGACATGTAATTGGTTCAGGCGGATCAAGAGGTTGTACTGAGGGTGTGGACGAAATTTCGTTGAAAATGGTTGAGAATTGGATGAGAATTTCGCGGTTTAATTTGCTCTGTTTTTTATTTGGCGAAAAAAATTCTCAGATCCAGTCTGAGTTTGAATCGCACGTGCAGTCTGCGATTATCCATGGCATAACGGGTCACGGATAGGATGAAATGAGTCACGCACGAGTTCAGTTTGGCGCTGAGTTTTTGAACAAAAATTCCTGATTTCCTGTGTCACAGCAAGTCAAAATTCGTGAAATGAGTCGTGTTAGGCGAGTACAGCTTCTGCCAATTTTCGTTTCTCTTCAAACAATCAGTTATAACTCTTGACTCGATAATTTTTAGCACGAAGTTTCTATAGGAAAGATGTTCCTCTCGTCCTCATGAATCTGTGGGGCTTTGAATGATGCAAAACGGTTGAATAAAACTCGAGTTATTCCAATTTTACCAACTGCTGCCCGGTATTACCTCCAGCTCCGCCATTAATGGCTTCTCGAGCTCAAACTCGAGTTTCAGCCAACAACATTGAAAATTATGACTTAGGCACTTTTTCTCAACCCCCCAATATTCTACAAACTGAATTTTATGTTCTAATGATCCTCCATTTACTCGAATTTCATCGTTAACCACCAGCTTGAGAATTAACCCGAAAACCACCAAAGTGGTGATTAGAACTCATATCTCCATCCGTTTTTCGATCAAATTACCATTCCATAGAGATGCACCATGATGTTTACAAGCCTCCCATTCTATTTTTAGCTTCTAACACGTCATGAACCTCGAGTTTCAACAATGGCGGCAAAAAAAATAGTTTCAAAAATCTGTTCGAGTTATTTCGTCAAACAACTCGTGTGCACGAGTTCAAACGCGAATATCTTACTCATTTCTTCATATTTTTCTGTGTTCTTGATATCCAAGGAAAGAGGAAAGAGAGAAGAAGATAATGGAGTTCGTTTTGCATGAAACGGAGTTCTGTGCAGTGAGTTATGGACTTGAGAAGTTTCAGCTCGAATTGAATTTATTTCAGCAAAAACAGAATTCAATTTCATTGAACACAGAGTTCAAACTCGATTATCTCATTCAATTATTCATCATTTTTTGAGTTCTTTATATGTTTGGAAAGAGGGGAATGAGTAGAAGAGAATGGAGTTGGAAATATAACAAAACAAGGTCTGTGTAGGAAATGGTGAGTTCGAGAAAACTGCAGCTCGAAATTGGTTATTTTTGGGCTGACAGGAGGTTTTTCGCGTTTTGCGGCCAACTCTGGCCGTTCCAGTGATGGCTAATCATATGGTTGTGCTTGTCTTGTCAAGACGAGTCGAATGGTATCGACTTTGTTCAATTCCGAGCATTTCGAAAAAAATCGCATTTTTGAGAGAGAAAGGGTTGACTTGACTACGACGGTTGACTTTTTAGTTTTGACCAGAATTTTTGCACGTCGCATTCTCTCTATTCTTGCGCTGCTAGGTTTGTTTGAGGTGTAAAACGATACGAAACGTCATAGGAAATGTGGACGTTTCTTCTCTGTTTTGGGACCGAACGTGGTCGGTTTACGTATCGGTTCGGCTGAAGAACGTCGTGAGACAGTTGACGTTTTCATAACGTTTTGTAATCGTTTCTTACTCGTTCCAATGCTTGCTCTTTTCCACCGACGTTGTTTATCGTTTAAGGTTTGAGAAGTATATGTATGGGAAATGTGAGGGTTTTAGGGATAATTTGGCCGTCGTTGGCCCATTATTTGCGTTATGGTGCTTCTTTTGGAGTTGACTATCGAATAAGTCCTCCAATCCTTCTTCTTATGGCCTTTTCACCTGTAAAATAACACAAAAATGTATTAAGAGGTTTCAAATTATGTTTTATGAGTTATGAGTCTTTTTCATACATTTTATGTGAAATTCGATTGAATTTGAGATGATAAATATCCTAAAAATGTGTATAAAAATACGCATTACAGTTGACAACCGAATAAGACTGCTTTTGCAAGAATAGACTATCTTTAATATAAACTATTATAACTCAAAACTTTACTACACACTAGAAAAAAATGAAGAGCTCCAAAACTTGAACGCCAAGAACGCGAAACTTGAAAGCTAGAAAAAGTGAAGCAATTCTTCGACAACTTCAAATCTAATCGAGATAGAACTTTTGCACGTCCACTCGAACTTGAGAAAACTTTCGCACGTCGACTCGAACTTGAGAAAACTCCTGATCTTAAACATGAAACTCAAACAAGATTAGTAATTACGGAATAATTTTAAACATCATCAAACCGAAGACAACAGAGAAGATGTCACACAGTAAGGTCTAAGGTCGGATCGGTAGGGGGTGGAGACGGCAGCGCCGCAGTGCCAGGGTTTAGCTCTCCAATTATCTTCCAAAGAAGAGTGGATTGACAAAGAGAAATGAAATTGACAAGTAGAACGGGATACGGTGGAGAAGAAGCATAGAGGAGAGGGGAGAGGAGAAGTTTGCCGGAGATGGGCGGTGGGGAGGGGGAGGCTCCGCTGCTGGGTTTGCCTCCTCCTCAGAGTTTCAAAATCATGTTTCTCCTTTTTGCTTGGCCTGTTAGTTGTAGCGAGATGATGAATGATAAGACTTCTTTCTTGTTTTTCTTAAGAGAGGTGAGACGTTAACTAACGATAAATACATTATTGGCATGTAAAATGCTGGGTTTTTTCGTTCAAAAAAAATGCTGGTTTCCTACTCTCTTAATATTACTCTTGGCTATTATTCATTTGTTCTGGCTATTATTTGTAGTTTTAACATTTCGTGTTGGTTTGAACTCACTAATTTGAGACCCGAAATGAGAAAAATGAAAAATGAAAATTGAAAAAAGCTCTATTTACCTGCAACTCCACCGATGCACATAGACAAGAAAGAAGAGAGTCGCCATCAAACATTATCATCACCCGATTAAATATCACCTAAACATCATCATATTATATTTATATAGTACTTTCAATTGTCTATTAAGTCTTTGTATAGAATTGAAAAAATATACATTTTGTATATTATTGTATCTTTTTATATGTTCATTCTATATTTTCATATATCAATATATCTTTTTGTAATTCTTTTATACTTTTTTGAAATTTTGACGATTCTAGATAGCAAATAAGTCGATGATATATATCAGGACCCTTAATTATTAATGGAATTGTTTTTTTATTACTCTTCTATTTATATAGCTCATCTGTGTCCGATGTGGAAAAAGGGAAATACCACATTACCCATCGGGCTACCATCGGGTTTTGGTATGTCTAGATCATTTCATCAATAATGCAATTAATTAATAGTGCATATATAAAGAAGAAAACTTAATAAATAAAATGAATTAAAAACAATTGAATATGTGGGTGGAATATCAATTGATTAATTATACATTTTTCATGCACGATACACTGTTCTAGATGATGATGTACAACTTGTTCTAGAAATGCGTCACCTCTCCAATTCTAAGGCCTAATTTATTACTTTTTTCTCCAACGATTTATAATAATCATCTTTCGGAAAAAAAAAACGATTTATAATAATCAAATAATTCAATATCATAAGCCCAGTCCATAACATTTCCAGCCCATGTATCTGAAAACCCAGTCAATAACTACAAACATCCACTAATTAGGGTTTGGATTGGATAATATATATTTCTCATTTTCTCTCTTCTCTCTCAGAACCAAATCGAACCCTAATCCTATTAACTTTCTTTCTTGGTTTCTTGGGAAGATGTTTCTGTTCAATTTTGATCATTGTTGTAACTCTGATTTTGTCAATCCATGTCTCTCTGTTTCTAGTTGTGTTATTATTTTTTCTGTCACTTTAAACTCAGATTTTATTCACGAATTTTAGGGGAATTTTCTTGGTTTTGATCCGTTTATTCATCACTGAATTGACGGCTTCAAATTTCCCAAAAATCAATTTGGGGCGCTTAAAGCTTCGATCCAAAAACTGTAAAAATGGATTTGGGGTTATGCTCGCTTCATACATGAAAAAAATCAGATCTAATTTTTTGAATTTCTTTTTGTTTGTTTGAATTTTTGAATTGAGGCTGTGATGACAAAAATCATTTCTCGATGCAGAATAATAGTTCAAAAATTTCCAAAGAATAATTTTGATGACCTTATTTGTGCGTGTCTGAGCCTTGTTTTTTTATTAGTAGTATAATTTATAATAAAAGAATAACCCCTATTTTGTTTAGTAAATATTTTATTGTTTTATTTTGAATTTTATGTACAAAAAAGAAATTTGGGTATGAAATTTTGTGCAATGACTATAACTCATTCCTCGTTCTGAAAGCCAATCTGTTGGCATGACAGACTCTTTACACCCATAGAATATGAGCATCATTTTTAGAAAATTGAATATTCCTGTTTATTAACATAAAAATGTGTTATTTAAAAAAAAACATAAAAATGTAATATTTCGATGTGCAAATATAACAGCAAAATGTAACACAGTAACACTTTAAAATTGAGACAGTAAAATGAGCATCATTTTTAGAAAATTGAATATTCCTGTTTATTATTAACATAAAAATGTGCTATTTCAAAACAAAAAATATACATAAAAATGTAATGTTTCGATATGTGCAAATATAATAGCAAAATTTTACACAGAAACACTTTAAAGTTGAGACGTAAATGACCTTTCAAATTGAATATTCTCAATTTTATTAACATAAAGATGTAATGTTCCTTTATTATTTGCAGATACAACAGTAGATTTCTGAAATGTAACACTTTAAAGTTAGATAGTAAAATGAGCTTTAAAATTCAGACAATAAAATGGCCTTTAAATGGAATATTACTTTTTTTATTGACATAAAGGTGTATGTTCCTGTAAAATATAACACTTTAAATTCACAGTAAAAACCTTTAAAATGGAATATTTCTTTTTTAAATAAGATAAAGATGTAATATTCATTTATTATTTGCAGATATAACAAAGAATGTAACACTTCAAATTTCAAACAGTAAAATGTCCTTGAAAGTGGAATATTACTGTTTATTAACATAAAGATGTGATATTCCTTTGCAAATATAACAGCAAAATATGATACTTCTGAATTGACGGTAATATGACCTAGAAAATGTAATTTGTAAATATATTTGCAAATATAACAGTAAATTTGAGCATTTAATTAATAACTCAATATGAAAAAACAGTTATGCAGTGAATTCTTGCACTCTCTTCACTCCCCAATTTCATGTCGAAAGAATTGCAGAATTACAGAAAGAACCTTCCTAGAAACAAAATTACATAAACTTAACATCAAAAATTTCCACCATAAAAGAACACAAATACTGAAGTCATAACAAAACATAATGAAAATTTCCAAACACTCTTTTTAATTCCTCGAATTTTCTTGGATTTGATTGGGATGGAATATGGAATCGCATATTCCATCCCAATCGTGGTCCACAATCCATTGGAACAGGTTCAGATTGATCTAGCCCGAATTCTTTTTTATTCGAAAATCGAAATCCGGTATGCCAACCACTGAACAAATTATTAGAAATCTAAGACAGAGCTAAAAAGAAATATGAAGAAATCTTCTGTTCTTAAAGAATATCTTCAGCGTCGAAGAATATGTACTAGAGGGGGGGGGATGTCAATAACAACTATTTTTTATCACCGAGCCAGCCTATTTGCATAACATTCTTGTGATTTTCTTGTTTTGTGACACTTCAATATTCAAATTGCATCAGTACATTTTAGCAATTAATTAATGAACTCGGTTTAAATAAAAACAAAACCCAATAAGCAGTGATCTTAAAGTAAATTCATGTCAAAATAACTGAACTACAAAAGAACCTTCTCAGAAACAAAAACACATAAATTTAACATCAAAAATTTCAACCATAAAAAACACAAGTTCCTAAACACTCTTTTCAATTCCAATTCCTTTTTTAACCTAACTTAAATAGTCCATTGAGAGCTTGAATTTCCTAAAATCTCACCAAGCGGGCCGATTTGCGTAAAATCAAATTCTTGCGATGATTTCCTGTTTTGCGACGGTTTAATTTTGGTTAATTCCCCTATGAAATCTTGTAGCAAATGCGAATGAGAAGGGGATTCCATTCCCCCGCAATTCAGAGGAATTGCAGGGGAAAAAGAGAGATTGTTCTTTGAATAGGAGCTCCGTGGAGAAAAGTTTAAAATGGTGTTGTTTGATGAAATGGGTTCGTAAGAAAATGTTGAGGAGTATTTTGGTAATTGTTGCTTGAAGTCTAGTGAGGTCATGGTTGATTTCTCTTTGTTGAGAGTCGTCCTGAAAAATAAAATTGAAAAAAGGAGGATTAGATTGCAAAAGAGAGATGGATTATGATTTGATGATTATTTTATGGTTTTATTGGTATATTTTCATGACAGTAATTTTAGCCTATCAAAACAAATAATTTTTTTTGGATGAGGGATATTTAAAGCCCTCTCCAAAATTCTCAAAAAAAAAAAAAAACAAATAATCTTGCATTTATTTATTAATTGGCAGATTTATCTTATAAAACATCAAAAATATCATGCATGTCACTACAAAAAGAAATTAACATATATACCCCTAAAAAGTATAGAAACTACCATGATTATCATCTATACCCCCTCCAACTTCCTTCAAAAACTAAAAACACTCGCCCTCTCTCTCCACATTTAATAACAAATAAAATGATAACATTAGGATAATTTTGAAATCTCTTAAGCAAAATTAGAAGAAAAAAACGTACGCCATATATATGATATTCTTATATTTACTACGCATCTGCATGATATTTCCTATCTTTTTATTTATACCACATGATATTTTCCAACTTGACAAGGTCACGCATAAAATAGTAATTAACCCTAACACGTACCAGCTAAATGAAGTCATATAGTCATATACCCTTAAAAAATATATAAACTTCGCTCATCAGAAGTCATATAGTCATATACCCTTAAAAAATATATAAACTTCACTCATCAGCATCTACATCCCTCCCTCCTTGTACCTCCAAAAACATGACATCACAGTAACTAAACCCTATCTTAAACTCCAAAAACATGACATCACAGTAACTAAACCCTATCTTAAACCCATCTAACTTCCATCCAAATCACACACAAGCACAAAACACAAACTAAAACAACACGCACCTGCCAACCGGAATAGCATACGCAGAATCAGAGCCACAGACAGACCAAGCTCGTCTGTCTCTCTCCTGCTTCTCCTGCTCTTGACGTTGTTGCTGTTGTTGATGATGTGTTGGTTGATGTTGGGATTGTTGTTGTTCCACAGGCTTTCTTGAACGGTGGCGGTTGCGGATGAGGTGCCGCTCGCAGTACTTGTGCTCCGCCACCGCGCTCCGAGCGCACCGCCACTTCTTCCCGTCCGTCCGACGGCACCTCCCTTCCTCCTCTGTTTCAAGTCCGTTCTTCTTACTCAAGTTGTTGAAGTTAAACCATCCCGCTACAAGACAAGACAAGAGAAGATTCACAATGTTGTTGATTGTTGTGTCATGAATTAGTACTTGAAAACCTCAAGATAATAAGTATACCACACATAGCAATATATATATATATATTTTGAGAAAAACAACAACCAGTAGGTTATACTTGAAATATATGGAGATATCACATATACCGCTACAAATTGTGAAATATCATGGATACCCCTGAAAAAACTTGAAAAATATCATCAATATGATTCCTCTCCTTTTTTTTACAAAAAACATCCAAAAGATGAAGAAGTAATTGGGGATTTATTGGAATATGGAAAGGAGGGCTACCAATGATATTTTTCCATGGCTTCCCATTTTACAGTGTTACATGTGATATTTCTCAGATTTTACAAGGGTCCACATTTAATTACGCCTTCCATTTTATATATTTTTTATTTTTATTTTTGAGAAAAACAACCAGTAGGTTATACTTGAAACACATAAGAGATACCATAAGAAAGAAAAGAGAAAAGAGGGATGTTTAAATACTTGTACTGTAAGGGAGGGACCCTTGAGTACTGGACGGATCCAGTAAGCTTTTACAAATGGAGACGAGCAGACTGGAGGGGATCGGGGCTCTAGCGTTAAGGTATTTGTAGATCAACGCTTGGTGCTCGAGCTCCATCCATTGCAACGGCGTAAATGGCCCTTTCACCCTCCTCATTAGCTCTTCGAGCTTCGTTCTCTCGTTCATGGTTATTCTCTCCCACCCTGGTTGAATGAAAATAAGAAGTTGGTTAGTGCTGGGTTGAGTGAAGAGATTTTTCTGTATGAAAAGTGGAAAAGAATGTGTGCCTGTGTTGTAGAGAGGAGGCTCTGTTCTGGGCATTTTGGGGCTTCTAAACTCATCAGGTGAGAAGAACTCCTTTCGTTTGTTGGTTGGTTCATAGTTTGAGCTTTGAAAAGAGGGAGAAAAGAGAGAGGTACAACCACTCATGAGCCCTATCTTCCCTGCCAGCTGACTGAGATCCATTTTTATGAAAGATTAGTAGAAGAAAAGAGAAATGGGTGTTTACAGAGCAGTAACATTTTAGAGAGATAGTGAGAGAAGTGGGGTTTTGGGGGGAAATGGTAATGGAGGGGTTTTAGAGAGAGGGGGAGATAAGGACAAGGAGTTTGGATGTTGGAATAAATGAGATGATTGATTTTCTGTGCATATGATATGATGATATGAATGCTATCTACCTAGAGCACCTCACCGAAATAAATGTAAGGAAAAAAGAAGATTAAGATGTGGTGGCTCAAATTACTATCAACTGGTATTTTTTGGGTTTTGTTTTGGAAGTTTTTTTTTCGTTTGTTAATTTATTGTGTTGATATGTTTCTTATGAGATATTGAAAAATGCATTTTAGAATTTAATAGAAATATATTATGAATAGAAAAATGTGATATCACGACGGCACTATAACACGTCGGATCACGACAGGACGGTATATATATAATGTTGTAACATTTTTATATATTGTTTTATCATTTAGATAATGTTTTATTATTTTTTATATTATTTTTATTCTTTATGTATTTTTTACTTTTTCTTTTTGGAATTTGTATATACTGTTCTAACATACTATTTTGATTTTTATATATTGTTTTCATTTTTATATATATATTTTTATTAGAAAATCAATTATATATATTGTTATTACACCGTAATAAGTCATACATATGATGTTGTCGTGATCCGGCGTAGTACAGTGCCGCCATAACGTATCAGGTCCCTTATGAATATATATTGATGAATAGTTGATATTGATAAAACAATAAAAGTCTAGATAATAATTTGATTGAAACATTTAATGTATAAATTTGGTATACTGGTGAACTAATAACATCAAGTACTCCTATGAAAATGAGTTAATGGTTTCTTATTAAAAGTACTACAACATTACTCACTTAATAGAAAACTGACACATGACAAACGAATAAAAAAAATCTTGGAGACGTAAAAAAAAATCTTTTGGCGTAGTATTTTTTTCTAGCTATCATCTAAAAACACACATTACACAACACCGACATTACCCTCTTCATTACGCTAGACCTCCCTCGGTTATTGCAGTCAAGTGTAAATTGTAATTAAGCAGGGTTCACCTTTTTTTATTTTGTTATTTGGAGTGAGCGTTACAACCACATATCTAGGGATATTGCTCAAACAAAAATATACTAATGCGGATTGCGACAGAGGAATACCAAGACTGAAGGCAGACAAATACGATAAGAAACGAGAACCTACCAACATAACACAAATAATGGTGGCAGGCTACTACTAGTGATAGAAACCACTTTTTTTTTCCTTTTTTTTGTTGGTATTTTATTTTATTTTAATTCAGTTGATTAAGTCATTATTGTAATTGTAAAGATTGCTTATTCTTTCAATTAATGTAAATTGCGCGTAGGACAACAAGCCTATCGCATTTTATTAACCCCCCAACCCACCCACACACACACATATCTCCCATTAATTTTTTGGCGACCAAACAACTCCTTGATAATAGCTATGTGTCATGATCCTATTGAACAGACAATGCTAGCACTAGGGGTAAAAAAAAAAAAAAAATTGGCGATGCTTCTACAATTTCACCACATCGTGTTCCTGTTGAGTGAGCAATGCTGGTGTTTTCTTGACCAGCATGGTGTATATCTAGGCCAAAATACTAATTGAAAATATAATAAGCTAAATTTTAGTATATGTAACTCATAAATCAAAACACAATATAGATATTATTACAAAGGAAACTTTTCTCAATCTCTGCAACAACAAAAGACATTTTGTATTTCTTGTCTGTAATAGACCAATTACAATTACGATATGTATGCTAGAATATCATTTAAAATATTAAAATAAAGGAAAATGTGTTATCACGACTGTTAAATCACTCATGTATCACTCTGATCAATGTTTTACATTTGACCAATGCTCATTGGTTTATATATATTGTTTTTGTGTTTTATATGCTGTTTTTATGTTTATTTTGATACATATACTATTTTATATATATTATTTTAAATATATATATACGTATATATAATTTTTTGTTGTTATATGCTATTTTTTTATTCTTATATAATATCTTTGTGTTTTATATACTATTTTTCTATCCTATGTATTGTTTATATATATATATATTTTATGTTATATTTATTATATATTGTGTTTTCTTTACATATATTACTTTTAAAAAAGATATATTATATATTGTTTGTTTGGTTTTATATAATTTTTTTCTGTTCTATATATTATTTCTCTGAAAAATGAAAAAAATTCGAAGTGAGAGTGATTTACCATATATCTAAAATATATACAATTTTAGTGGTGGCTATAATAAATCCTCACCTCACTCGTTGGAAAAATATTAAAATCAATAAAAAGACTTCTCAATTTCGGTAAGATGTATGTTTATGGAAAATAATTTTATCACCTTGTCATGGTCCATGTGGCATGTTGCCCCTGAAGATATGTGTCAAAACATGCCCTTGGACCACCACTTTATGTGTATTGATATGTAACAAATAGGTAGTTGTGATCCGCTATTACTTTATTACTGCATAGGATACACCTAGCTGATTAGACTATCCTCATTTTTGTAATCTGTCTTTTGATATGATTTTTTTGTAATATTCCTTTTTTTGTGATTAGCCCAATTAAGTTTTTTGTGATTAGCCCAATTAATTTTTTTTTTCAAGTTTCTTTACTAATGAGTAATGACTATGATTTTTGTAATTAGAGAGGCATGAGATTCTTATAATGGAAATAAGTAAGCGAATGCTTATCTTTCAAAAAAACAAGACATGAAAACTTGAATTGAATTGAATATAAGCTTAAGAAATAAGATAAACCAAATTCTGAACTAAATCGAAGTTATCCAACAATGCGACGGAATTAGCAAGTTCCATGAAACAAAGTACAAATTATAAAACCGAATAAACAAATGATATATACATGTAAGAAAAAGTTATGCCATTTTACACTTATTAATAGTATAATTAAACTAACATCTAATGTGTTCGATTCATACATGCCAAATTCAAAATCAAAAACCAAAAATTAATAACAGAACAAAACTTGGTGAACCAAATTCGATTAAATAAACCCCACAACAAACTAAACTAATTGAAACGAACCAATTCAACTAATGAACATTCTAGTAAGCCTGCTAGTGAAGTGACTCAACACACAATGATCCAATGATTAGGATATGTCTATACAGGATCCTAATAAGCTTGAGGCACGAAGCTCGATGAGAGCTAGATCACGAGGTTCTAGTGAGTAGTGACTTAGTTTGAAGTGAGAAGTAAAACTCTGTTTTCTCATTGAAGAAGCCTCTTGGAATCAGACAATGCTACCTCCAGCATTAAAGCACAGGTCACGCTATCCGCCTCTAACTTAGCTTAGCCTCCCTCTACTAATATTTTATACTTCATTTTCACTATTTTTTATTAAAAAAATAACAAAATTATGTTTTTTTTCAATATGTAACCCTGTCATTATGAAATACTCAAATAATTTTATTTTCAACTTATTTTTTTTATTTGCTCTTACTTGGAGTTTCAAATCCTGTCTAAAAAAAATTGATTTGTTCGAGGGACGATATATATTTAACAAAATCTATCAACTCATAAGATGTATATTTGATCTTAAAAAAAAGAGTTCCATGACCTGCTGCATGATTAGCATGTTAAAGACAACAAAAAGAAAAATAATCTGAGGCAAAATTAAAACTACTTCTTTTGTCTAAGTGGGGGTTTCAATTTCAAAAATAAATTGAAACTAAGATTCTATTAAGTATTTGAAAAATTCATAAGGTGAGCCAATAAAAAAAATTCATAAGAAAATATATAAAAATATGTTTCTTAGTGATATTTGCAAACTTACTTACATTATTATTATTGGCTCATTTAATAAGCCCCCTTGGGTCCTGAGAACCAGACAAGTTTGTTGAGAACCAGACATTTTCATTTAACAGGTCACGGTATCCACCTAGCTTCTCTTTCTTTCCTGCCTAATAATGGCTGTGTAGAACTAGAGGTGGGTTATGATCTTATAAACGGGTCGGCCGGGTCGGGTCGGGTCTGAAGCAGATTAAATTGGATTTGGATGCTGATGGATCAAGTAAATTTTGAATCAGGCTGCATTTAGATTTATAATTGCAAGTGGTTTACGGAGATTTTCTAGAAAATCAAATGTTAGTTCATACTATTTAAATGACATGCTATTTTGATACAAGTATTCAAGTAAAATTTGAATCAGGCAAATTTTAAATTTATGATTGGAATTTGTTCATGGAGTCATAGTAGATTTCTGAATAATTAGGTTAGGTCGTACTATTTAAATGACGTGCTATTTTGATATATGTATTCAGCAATAATTAATCAATTGCTTAGATCAAATTATAATTATAATAGATATTTTTAACTACACACATAATTTTAGTTTTTACATAAAAATTGAGACCTGTTCATTTAAATACTTAAAAATTGAGACATGAGTTAAATCATCTCTTCCCATTATATAGCATTGACTCTGATCAAACTCAATTTCAATTGGATTGTAATTTTTTTTTGAATGTATAATTGGATTTTAATTTGAAATCTGAACTGATTCTTTTTTTATAAGTTGAGTTTACGTGAATTTCAATTATCCATATTCTGAATTGAGTATTTTTATTACTCGAGTTTTAAGTTTTCACCTTTAAGTTTTCTTGGATTCTCCAAATTTGAATCAATCCGACTATTTATTATTGATGTTATATTAAGTTCTAAATTCTAATTCTAATCATCGACTATGACGGAAACGCAAATGGGCAACTGGAGCGAAGCACTGTTCCATCATTCTCTATCGGTCATGACGGAAACGCAAATGGGCGAAATGACCAAAATATTACAGAACGCACACACATCTCAAATGAATGACAACACAATCTAGAGATGGCGGCAAGACGGCCAATTTACAACCAAAACGGCGTACTCCATGATAACATATGGCGGGATAAAAGATAGAGAGATGCAAAGGCTTTGGCGTCTCAAACTACCTCCCAAGTTGAAATATTTATCAGGAAGGGGCTTCGTAATATTCTTCCTACTCTAGATCTCCTTCAAAAAAGAGGAGTCACGACGGTGAATTTCTGTTTACTTTGCAAGCAGGATTCCGAAAGTGCGGATCACGTGTTTAGCTACTGTCATTTTACTACACAAATATGGCAGCAAAATATTTCGAGAGGAGGAGATGTCAACCAAACCGTACAGGAGCTAATTCAAAATAATCCGAACTCAAGAAGAACGTCCTTCCAAATTTCGCCATTTGGCGTGAACGTTGCGATAGAGTTTTTAGAGGCGAAGAAAGGAACACAATGGTTGTGCTAAACGCGGCTATCGACGATTTTAAGAGTTGGCAGAAATGCGAACAAAGAGAAACGTAAAAGCACAAAGAAGGGAAAGATGAAGGAAAAGACTAGAGCGAGGGGCAAAGAAGGAGAACGGAGCTAATCGACAATGAAAGAAGTGCTCACAACTTGTGTCTACTGCTTCAACACAACTTCGACTATGTGATTTCAAAGCTATATTCTAGTTGCTCTTTATTTTTTCTTCTTATTAATAATTCATATATTTTGCGTGTCGGTGTAATGACACGATTGCAGTTATTGTTCTGTAACTTGTTTTATTTGTATTTCTTTGAAACTATTGATAATGATAATTTGTAACTTAATTTTGATCAATAGAATTACGCGAGAGATTAAAAGCTCTTCGTATATTTCAAAAAAAAAAAAAAAAATCATCGACTATGTCTGTAAAGTCTAATCATCGACTAGTTGAATGTATCTTAGACATTTCTGGATCCTGTAGCAATTGTCAGATGGAGAGCAAAAATACACATCATGGGGTTTGGATGCTCTCAGCGAGACAAGTCCCTCAACCTCACCTTCATTTATTCTCTCATTTATTAACGCCTCCAACATTAGGTGGTCAACATAAAAGAAAAGAAAAAGAAAATCAATACTGTGGACTTGTTTGTAGACTTGTAGTAATGGACATAGTTTCGGTAGTTTCTTTCATGCATCTTTATAACAGATCAATTGGGGCTTAATGAGATGTAGCCCAATCAAGTATCTTTTTTTGTGTTGTTGCAATGTGTAATTATATGATCTAGCTTTAGCTGAGTCAACTTATCGATCGGACCTTTGGCAATTTTCTTAAATTTCTGCCAGTCATTTAGGTTTATTTTTAGTTCATTTTCGGGTGGTTCGGTTGTGGTCGGGCCGGAATAGGATCGTGGTTTGTTGAGTTAATTCGGGCTCAGTCATATCTATTTAAGGCCCATGTCGTGTAGCATGATGAACAATTCTTTTTTGTGAAACAATATATAAATCATTATTTTTCAATAAAGAGTATATACAAATCGAAACATGATTTAGGTCAAGTTTTTCAATGAACAGTGTATAAATCATTACTAACATTACGGTTATTCCGATTTCATCAGGTCAGGTGTGTATCCAGATCTTTTGAAACATGATTTAGATCAAGATTAAGTGATTTTGGAGTTTTGGGTCAATTAACTTTCCAATATTAGTTCATTCATGATTTTGATTTTCTACTTCGGGTCTCAACTATTGACTTCTAAAATTATTTCATATCGAGTTAATTTGCGGGTTCGACGGGTCCAACACGTCACGCTATTTTTACAAGAACAAATAAATATGAAAAAGTTACTTTGGCGGGTTTTTTTTTATTATACAACTCAATATTCTTGTACAATACCCTTTGCTTGAAAGCTATATATATTCATTCAGTCTCATGGCTAGATCCCAAGTCCTGCCATATGAGCCTAAAAGTGTTGGCAAAATGTAGATCAAGTTAGGAATCAGAGTTACAAGTTACCACATCATTAAAGTAACACTTTTGATCACATGACTTTGGAGTTTTGACAGAGAAAAGTTCATAAAAAAAGTTCAAATTTGAGTCTTAGGAGATGCTTATTGTGATTTTATTTGTTATAATCTATCTCAAATTTAATCAGCAATTCGAAACATTTTATGCATGTATGTTGTATTAATAGTAGATTATATTAGCAATGTAAATTATTAAATCTTCCATTTAATCAACAATTCGAAAGTTGCAATGTAAATAGTATTACCATAATATTTGTTTAAAATAATGAGAAGTGTGTTAAATTTAATGGAATGATTAATAAGAAAATATTACTTACGGATAATATTTTATTTACGACAACATTTAGTAACAACTTGCCTTTATGGTTTCGAAAATAATTGTTAGAGGTTAAATGAAATTTCCATAGTCTCATGATCTAAGTTTTCCAATAGTATATTTAAGTCATAATTTTGCTGGACAAGATTCAAAAGAACCAAAACTAATCTTCAGTTCAGTGCCATGAAAAAAATATAAGAAAAGAAAGAGCTTTCTAATTTAAAAGTAAATAAAAAAGAACTCCAGCTGTTTATACTTCAAGCTGATTTGATTCTTTTCTTCTTTGTCTCCTTTATTCTCTGTCAAATTGGCATTTTTTATGTTGAGAAGTTACAAGTATTATAAGAAAATCAGATTAGACCTATAATTTGATTCCTTTCTTCTTTCTTTTTTTAGGAAAAAAAACAGTCTTCAGATTTGAAGCAAAGCACCAAGTACCAACACATTAATTTGCAATCAAAATCCTCCAGTCTGTAACAGCTAATATTTCTGCTATGAAATTAAAGCATGATCAATGATGTAAGATTGTAAGATTCTAGGGTTTATGATGATTTTTATTTTATGTTTGGATCTTTGTTCTAGGAAACTATTAATTTTATGTTTAGATCATATATCTTATCTCTGCAACAAGATATTGTGCAAGTCTGGTTGGCACCAAATTGGTATATTTTTATATGTATTTTGTTTAGTATACTATCAACTATGAGATATAAAAATATAACATGCTGTCATTTTTTTCTTTTAATTTCAATGAGCATTAAACCTTGGTGTCTTTTAGATAAAAAAAAAGGAAAAACAGTAGCCTATAACTTTTGAAATAGTTGTTATTTTCCTCTTCATATTTTTACAAGGAAAACCCAATAATCGACAAACGAAGAAAATACTATCAAATTATTAACTTAAACAGATCGCAAACGATCCCGCAACTTACAACAGACTCGAGTTAACCCATACAAATGTAGTAGTAACTATATTGAAACTCACGTATATAAAACCCGTCTAGACATAAAACCAAAAAAAAAAAAAAAGTAGAAAAGAAAAACCAAAGAATTCTTACAAAAGAATCGAACCATTGAAACCGCCTAACAATCTATTCGTAAACAACCTATCTACACCTCCACCGATCGGAACTCAATCCTCGCCCCAATTCCCCCTTTTTCATGATACAACATAATATAAAAATATACAACAAATTCAATTCACCCACCAATCCACCAATCAATCGATTTGCTCGCCGATGAGATCGAGACCCACGAGCAAAAACGAGACCCCTTGAAATAACAAGAAGTAAAAATGAATCCCTTGCGCAGACAACAAGCTCCTCACTGCCGCCGTCAGCAGCAGAAACGCCAGCATCAACTCCTTCCTATACATCCTATTATGCTTCTTCTTCTTCTTCTTCTTCCTCTCCTTTTTCACCTTCTTATCCTCAACCATCTCGCTCAAAGCCGCCAAATCCCCGTCGGAAGCTCTCCCCGACTTCTTCGTGACAACCCACTCAAAACTCGACGGCAGCTGAAACAAGCCCGAGACCATTGCGTGGAACTTGGTGACGGACATGGTGTTCTCGAAGAGTAAGTAGGGGATCATGAAGGGGAAGGAGCGGGGGGCGGGGAGGATGTTGAGGACCGACATCGTGGCGGGCACGTAGCAGACCACCCATTCCGGCAGCCCGGCCTCGGGCACGAACATCGTCATCGGGAGAATGATGCAGAAGAGCGTGAACGAGTAGAAGGGCAGGATCAGCTTGCGCAGCAGGAAGAAGAGGAAGACTAGGTTCGCCTTCTTCCATATTGATATCTGAAATGTTAATGTTTGTTAGTTGGTGTGAAACTTGTGATAATGATGGAATAAATATAGGGTTGGTAATTAAAAGAAAATGTTGATGGGTTTGAGAGTTGTATATTGTATTGGATTGGTTATAGGGTTTGAGTCTGTGTATGTAGTGTTATTGATAGATAGAAGATGTTTTACGTTTGTATTTTATCTCTAGAAAGGAAATTTGGAGTTTTAATTTTACCTTGGATCGGATAATGTCGGGGAGGCAGAGCCGAAATAGTTGCATGGGGCCCGAGTGCCACCTGTGTTGCTGCTTTCTGTAAGCCTCGTATGATTCTGGTAGCTCGCATTGGCACTGATATAAACAAAATAAAAAATTTAATTTCCTAGCGTGAAAAATGAAATAACACACAACAAATTAATCAGAGCCAACATTGTTTTGATGGTTACGAAAAATCTTTCAAACAGGATAACCAAAATAAAAAGCATAATTTCAAAAATAATGTGATGAATTTTGATGGTTACAAATAAATTTTTAAAAATTCTCTGATAGTAGCTCGATCCGGCTAGATAAATAGCTCAAATCTTACACAATAAATTTCCACTAAACACCTTCGTGAAAATTCTCAAAAAAATGTTCCCATTAAACACCAAAAAAACAAAAATCCCAAAAAAAAAAGAAATACATACCTCAACATCATTTCAATGAATAAAATTTCCAAACTTCCAAAAAAAAGTATTCTAAATTTCCGAAAACTCTAAAAAAAAATGAATCAACTTTTACCTCAACACATCATTCAAGTATATAAGCTTCCACCCCATGAGATGCGCCATCACGGCCACATCCATATCCTCGACCATCGTCCGTGGAGGATATGGATGTCCCTGTGAGAGCTCATCTCATAGGGTTGAAGTTTATATATTTGAATGATGTTGAGGTACTTAAATAGTTTAGTACATTAACCACTAGCTCCAATCAAGCTTAAACTTATTCAGGAGAATATAGTGTGTGCCAGATTGGTTGAGCTGGCCAGTAAATGCACTAGACTTTAACAATAATCCCATTAAATACCAAAGAAAACAAATTTATTACCTCAACATCGTTCAAGTATATAAACTTCCACCCAATGAGATGCGCCCTCACGGCGACATCCATATCCTCGACCGTCGTGTGTTCCATCCAGACTCCTGAATCCTCCAACGCTTTGATTCTCCAGACGCCGAAGAAGTTGATGAAGACGCCGTTGACTTGTTGTTCCACCTCGAAGTTGATACAAGCGCAAGAGGGTGGATGGAGAGAACGACAGCGGAGGATATGGATGTGGCCATGAGAGCGCATCTCATGGGGCGGAAGTTTATATATTTGAATATTGGAGTTATGTAAATAGGTTACTGCATTAACTATTAGCTCCAACCAAGCTTAAACTTTCTCAGGTCAATATGGTACGAGCCTGATTGATTGGGCTAGGCCAGTAAATATAGAAAATAGATTTATAAAACATCAAATAGTTTTGTTACCTCCACATCGTTCAAATAAATGAATTTCCATCCCATGAGATGCGCTCTAACCGCCACATCCATATCTTCCACGGTGGTGCGTTCCATCCAGCCTCCTGAATCCTCCAACGCCTTGATTCTCCAGACGCCGGCGGTGCCGTTGAAGCCGAAGAAGTTGAGGAAGACGCCATTGACTTGTTGCTCCACCTCGAAGTGGAAGCAGAGGTTGATGTTCTGCAGGCGGGTCAACAGGTTCTCATCTTTGTTCACAAAGGACCAGCGGGTTTGGACCAGGCCCAACTCGTCGTTGCCCTGGAAGGAAAAAAAGAAAAAAAAATGTGAATAGAGATGTAAGATGAATGAAGATGGTTTGATAGTAAATACATGACAGTTCGTTGTTGGCCTAAAAGGTGAAAAATGGTGTGATTATAAAAAAATAAAGTGAAAAGAAGGAAAGTGAGCGAAGTGAAATAATTTTCAAGTATTTAGGAGATGAAGATTATCCGTTTTGATAATATGATTTTTGAAAATTAGAAGGTGAAAAGTAAGTAAGATATAACTTGAGAAGTTCCCGTTAAAATGTGAAATTAATAAAGATGGAATGAACAAGATTAACGCAAAAAATATCCGTACCAGAAACAAGAAACAACCCTCAAGTTAGCACAAATAATGCAATTATGCCTCCATTAATCCATAAAAATACGATTAATAAACAAAAAGGGAAAAAAGAAATAGATGATTAGAAAGAAAAAAAAAAGTAAATGGAGATGTAAGATGAATGAAGATGGTTTGATAGTAAATAAATGACAGTTTGTTGTTGGCCTAAAAGATGAAAATTGATGTGATTATAAAAAATAAAGAGACAAAGGGAAAATAAAAGTAGTGAGATAGTTTTCAAGTATTTATGAGAAGAAGATTATTTGATAATATTATTTTTGAAAATTAGAAGGTGGAATATAAGATTATAACATGAAAAGTTACTATAAAAAATGCAAAAAATAATGAGATGGAATGGACATACACAGTGTAACACATATAAATATTAAACTACATTTATCTTGGGTGGAACGTATGAAAAACATGAAACAACATCAAATAATGCAATTAAAAATCTGTTAATCATTAAAATATGATTAAGAAACAAAAACAATACCAAAAACAACAATTCACAAAAAATTACCTTGAAATGTGGTACGGTCCGTTTCAAGAAATCTGAAGCGGGCTGAAAATCAGCGTCAAAAATCGCGACAAATTCATAATCCTTCACATAATTGCAAGCCATTGCTGATTTCAGATTTCCTGCTTTAAACCCGTCTCTAATTTCTCTGTGTCTATAAACAATTTGAGCTCCGTTTTGCTGCCATTTTTCAACTTCTGCTTTTATCAACTTTTGAGTTGTTACATCGTCAGAATCGTCCAAAATTTGCACCAAAAAGTTCGATTTTGGCCAATCCAAATTGCAAACAGCTGCAATTGATTGTTGGTACACCTAAAAGTGAAGAAATAGTAGAAATAATGAGTTAATTTGGTTTTTGAAAAGTATAAATGTGTAATTTTGGATGTATGTTTAGATAATGCCAAAAGGGGAATGTGAACTTTTTAGCTTTGAACTCCACCAAATTGGTGTTAATTTTTGTACTTCGAATTCTAAATTTGTTGAATCCTAACTACTAAATTAAAGAAGAATGTTGTTAATTATATCAAAAACAAATCTTTATTTGGTACTGTACAAAGGTTGGTAGATTTAATTTATGTTAAAAAGGGATTTAATTTTTGTATTTTCCTTCCTTAATTAGGCCCACTAGACAAAGAAATCTAACTACTACAAACTTTTAAATCAAATGCAAAATGCAACTCTTGTCTCTATCAAAAGAGTCCCATTTTCCAAATGCAACAAACCTCATATTGCTTAAAATACCACCGAAATAATTGAAATTCAAATTCTCAAATATTTAGTTGCTGATTCTAGAGGTTGGTACATTTAATGATTGTATTTTTCTTTATTAAAGTCCCCACTAGACAAAACAAAATCTAAGTATTAATAACTTCAAAATCCAAACCAAATTTTAGCTTTAAAAAACTTCTACAAACAAACAAATTCAAAACGCAACTGTCCAAAATTCAAATTGCTTTCAAGTACGTCCAAATTTCAAATTTCAAAAATCAAAATCATCAAAGAAAGGGAAATTCTAACCTCTTTTTCATTGCACATTGGTATCTGAACAAGAACCATAGGGAAATGCTCGCCCGCTTCAGGATCCGATTCGTACTTTTTCGACCCGAAACCCGATTTGGGAACCGGTTTGATTCCCTTCAATTTGATCCAAAAAGCGCCCAAACAGAGTATCAATCGATCCGCACTTTGAATGAGAAAAAGAACCACACAAGCGTCAGACAGAAACTGAAGAGGCGGAGCAATGTATCCAGCTCTGAACGAGACCCAATTGGTATAAACAGAGTGGAACAAATCGTTCAGACTCAAACTAGAAATAACCATGGAATAATCAGGGATTCTCAAGTGGTATTCTTTGTAATAGGCAACAACTTCAAAGCAGAGAAGAACAAGAGACAACCAAAGAAAGGCTTTCAAGCAAGTATAAAACCGGTGAGGAGACGAGTCCGTCCGGCCGCCGGAGTTGTCAGTCCGACCGGCGGAGACACGGCGGCGGGCGGTGGAGGCGAGCTTAACAGAGGCGGAGGCGAGCGAAGCTAAACATCCGGCGGCTCTGTGAGCCCTCAAAAGCAAAACCCACGTCACTTGTTTCGCGTTCTTCTTCTCCTTTCTTCTCCGTGGATCTTCTTCTTCAGGAGAAGAGATTTCTGAAATCGACCAGTTGTTGGGGTTCTCCATTTTCACCACGACCGGCGTTCCTCCGCCTCTGTGAAGCCCGTTTGAAGAAAACCAATCTGACCAGGCCCCCATTGTGAAGAAAAATGTTGGGTTTTGTTCAGGAGGGTTTTTGAGGAAATGGGTCTGGATTGGATTGTGAGGGTTTTCAAAGGAAATGACAATGCCAATGCACTAACATTTAGCTCGTTGTTAATGGGTTTTGTTTATTTTCTCCTCTTCTTCTCATTGCTGTTTCTGATTCAAACCAGAACAGAGACAGGAGAGAGAGAAAGAGAGAGAGAGAGAGAGAGAGAGAGGAGAGGAGAGGAGAGGAGAAGAGAAGAGAAGAGAGAGATGAATATAAAGAACAGCTCACCACGTCTAATTGCAAGATCTCATCTACCAACCTGAGAAGAAATGCAAATGATTCCAACTTCAGAACTTTCCTTCCTATAATATATTCACAAAACAATGGTAAAATAAATTGGGGTAGAAATGTAGAAATGGGGTTTTCTTTTTCACCTTTTCTGTAAAATTGGGGTAGAAAGGAAATGGGGTTTTCTTTTCAACTTTTCTTCTTTCTTTCTATTTGGTTTGAAGTTTTAACAGCCGCCTTGAATTAACCTCATTGTGAGTAATGTAACATAACAAAACAATGGTGAAAATTTTGGAACAGAAAAGACACGGATTGAGATTTACGTTTGTTAAGGAAAATGAGCCAAAAAGAGTAAAGTTTAAAAGAAGGAAAGGATGAAATGGAGATCTGCATTTCGAGAGTAATCTCCGGAAATATATTCTTCTCTAGTTTCCTATAAACTGGAGATGTACATTTATAGGTCATTATCATGTGTGTGCAGTAGAACAGTGGCAATAAATGAATAAAACAACCCAGAAGTAGATGGGGATTTATATTTATGCATGAAAACATGCATTATTGCTTTTAATGTCATAAATATTAAACACTCTTCTTGTTTATGTTATTTGAGTCAAGAGTAATATATGAAAAATGTAATGTTTGTTTTTCTATCAGAATCTGTGGTTTCAAAATTCTTAAACTGGAGAAGATAACTGGGGATTATTAGAATATTTTACGCGTATTTGACTGCATGTTTTGTTGCCAAACAGATAATTAGGAAATGGATTAAGATAATAAGTGAATGAATTTGTGTGTTTAGTTTTGACCAACAGTCCATGGATCTGGTGCAAGGAGATGCAATTCAAGCTGGACTCGGCTGCTGATAATAATAATAATAATAATAATAATAATAATAATAATAATAATAATAATAATAATAATAATAATAATAATAATAATAATAATATGTTAAAAGTTGTATATTAATATTGAATTTGTATTGTATTGATATATTAGATACATGATTTATATTTCAAGATATTAAAGTATAAGAATTTATTTTCAATGAATGAACAATAACTCTTAACTTCACTCGACTAGATTTTGGCCAAATATTTGGAGAACATTTCAAATCTTGATTTGAATGGTTTTTAAGTAATTTTCATCTGAGTTGAGACGATTTGGTCCAAAATATTTTCTACCCAAACCCTAAGCTCCACACTCGCAAGTTTAAATCCGCATGTGTCCTTACTTTGTATGATCATTTTATTAAATTTTGTATGATCAATTTATTATATTTCCCTCCTAGAATTTGCATTATCTCAATTAGGTTCACTTATTAATTAGGTTATATTTTTAATGATTAATATGCTCAATTTTTAATTGTATTGTTGTTGATAATATTTTATATGAGTGAATTTATATTTTTTAAACCAAGTATGAGTGAATTATGTTATTATTTTTGTTGAAAAATAATATTGTGTTACTTGGATATTAAATAAATATAAGAGTATAATTTATATTAAAATAATCAGCCAATTTTTGCAGCATTATTCAAAAGTAAAATAAAAACAATCACATTGTATTTCTATTCTCTAATTTTTTATGCGTAGCTCAATATAGTCTCTCAAATAACTTATCATATATTAACTCTACAAAAGTTCATATCAATGCTTACAGAATAATTTTTAAAATATCTTCATAAAATCTACTATCAATATATTTGTATTTGTAGACCAAGTTTAAGTAAAATCTGTACAAGTGGAATAAAGAGACTGAGAGATGAACACGTCATCCAGACAGAGTGGGCCCAAAAAGCTGCAATTGGAAGAGGGGCATTTTGGTCATATCACAAGGTCTTTATTGTCTCCAATTAATTGATTTTGGGGAATCTGTGGCCGCATCTTCCCTTTTGTGTCGGTGATTGCTTCCTTAGGATAGTGGAAAGTTCAAATGACTATTCTTGAAGTAATGTATGTATTTTAATTTGGTGAAATTATAGTTAGCTTCCAAATTCACTATCTTATTTGAGTATTGGTGTTAATTTTTTTAGTGATAAGTGATATTATAAATTAAGTGGTGATTGAAATTTAATTATATGTGGTTATTCTATAATATTAAATATTAAATGGTTTGGTTAATAAAAACCAAAAAATATTTTTTTTAACATAAATGGTCATATTATTAATTTTGATCCCCATCAAGATGGGTAATCTTGGAAACTCCCTATCTAAGTCCTTTAACTTGTTCTTATAAATTTGAAGGAAATTGAAAAATAAGATCAACAAAAGATTTTGGGAAAATATAAATTGCTGATTTTTAAATTATAGTGTAAAATAATATGACAACAATATTTATTCCTTTTAGAGAGATGTATCTTTAAATTCTTCAATTCACGATATATGTATTTGTGCTTATAATTTTGAAGGAAAATGGAAAATAAACTCACAAAAGATTTTGGAACAAAAGTAGAAGGATTATATAAATAACTTATTTTTATTTTATTTTTGTATATGACAACTGATACTTAATGACATGCATGCCTAATTTACTGTATTATGAATCACAACGTCCTCTCTCTTGCAGATCACTAATATATGAGCTCGCTCTATGTTGTTTTCTCATCAAATTTATACTACAAAACCTAAAAGATTGATTTATTTTTTATTTTGTCCAATAACTCTTTCTAAACGCGCAATATCAAGTCAAATCAGGATTAGAAAATGGGATTCAATTGTTCAAGAATTGGAGTATCAGTATTTATGAAATGTTAAGGTTATAAATTCATTACCTTGTTTGAGTATTGGTATTCATTTTTCTATTGATAAATAATCATTGAAATAAAATGATAAATTAAGTGGTGATTGAAATTTTAGTTATGTTGATTATTCTACAATATTAGATATGGTTAATAAAAAAACTAAGTTTTTTTTTACATAAATGGTCATATTATTAATTTTGACCACCACCAAGATTGTGATCTTAGGAGCTCCTTATCTAAGTCTGTTAATTTGTGCTTATAAATTTGAAGGAAATTGGAAAACATGGTCAACAAAGATTTTGGGAAAACAATATAAATTATCAGCAATTTATATTGTTTTAGAGACATGTATCTTTAAACTCTTATAGAGACATGTATCTTTAAACTCTTCAGTTTCAAGATATATGTATTTGTACTTATAAATTTGAAGGAAATTGGAAAATAGCTGACAAAAGATTTTGAACAAAAATAGAATGCTTATACAAAAAAAATGATTTTTATTTTTTATTTTACAAAACAAAACGTATATGATAAATGAAATTGTACATAATGACATACATGCCGAATTTAACTCGATTATGAGTCACAACATCCTCTCTCTTGCGGATCACTAATATACAAGCTCATTATATGTTGTTTTCTTCTCAATTTTTTATTATATAAAAATGAGAGAGAACTATAAATAATCACTTATTTCATTCTCTTTAGAATAATGGGCTCGTATACTCTCACTTAAATTTTTAAATAAATTTTGCTGGACGCGAGATTCGAACCCTCAATTTTTTACTATAATACCTAAAAGAGATTTATTTATTTTTTTCTTTTCATATTTATTTTTTTTGAATTTATTTTCTTTTCATATTTTGTCCAATAACTCTTTCTTGATGTGCAATATCAAGTTAAATTTTAGAATAGAAAATGGGATTCAATTGTTCAAGAATTGGAGAATCATCAATATTTATGAAATGTTAAGGTTAAAATAAATAAATGACAATTTTCCAAAAAAAGAAAGCAATTAGTTATATAAGTTTGGGTTGAAGGTAAATTAAATGTGAAAAATATTCTCTCTTTTATAATATGAATGTGAAAAATATTTTGTTTTAAAAAATAAGTTAGAAAATGTTTATATTAGGGGATTCTCAAAAATTTGCCATAAGAAAAACACCTGTTTCTTAGTCAATCATTGAATTATGTAAAAAGTGCATATGATACAAATCTAATCAAAATTATAAAAGAAACATATGGGCCCATCCACAGTTTTCCGCTGTTAGGAAGCATAGTTTTTGGACATGTGGGGATTTGAAATTACTATTAAGATGAAATATTGTAAAATGACACATCAGTACATATTAAATGTATAAATCATAACAGAATAAATTAACTCGATCATTAATACAAACATGACAGAAAACGTGACATGTTTTAACCTTCTAACTCAATTAACCCACTCAAATCCTCATCACTCGTTGATCAGTTTTGGGACTGAAATATGAATCTAACATCTATATGTGAAAATAAGTTATATAATGCTCTATAGACATCAACGCACTAGTAGATCAAGAAAGAAAGAAACAATATAAATTTCAATTAGATATTCAAACATGCTGATGGGATACTTTCTATAGCAACCGTGACTGGCGAAACTAACAAATTTTATTGACCTACTTTTTTCTTTTTGTACTCGGTTTCGAGCATTAGCCCGTTCCTCGTTCTTGTTTTTCTTTTTCTTTTTAGGGGGAATTTCATATTTACCCTTCTAAAAATTAAAATATCATATTTACCCTTCTAAAAATTAAAATATCATATTTAAACTTTTAAAACTTGCAAAATATCAAATATGTCCTAACCGTTAGTTTTGCTGTTAGAATTGTCAAATGATCATGATTTTATTTTTCAAATACGTGTTCAAATAATTTTGCATTACTAAAATACCCTTTCTATCTCTAACATGTATCCCTACGGTTTCCCTCTCAACATGTTTTCTCCCTCCAATCCTTCTCTCCAACTCTACTTATTTCCCCTCAAATTCACTTCAATCCCCTTCTCCACTCACTTCTGATTAACCATCAAAAAGCGTTCTTGTCTTTGGGTGGAATGTTAGGTAAAAGAATTTGATGGTATTGAGGGCTTCAAGAAGCAAATAATTCCCTTCCAGATATAGCCTATTAATATCTTCTTATATATGACATTAGAAAGTTTATGGATTGAATAAAAACTCACAATTTTATATTTTTTTATGCATTGGAAAAGCTCACTTTATAAATTTATATAAAATTTAAAATTTTAGAGATGTACAAGTGGCCTTCATTCACATTCTTTTGTAAGCATGGAAAGTCTATTAATTCATGTGCGTTGAATAAAGCCAAGTTTTAAAAATATAAATTTCGGAAATTAGTTTTTTTTTTTTTAAGAAGTTTTGAAATAAAAGTTTAGTACCTTATGCATTGGAGAGGATTCAATTTTGTTCTATTTCAATAAAATCCAGTTTTGCTTTGTTATATAAAGAGAGGAAATTGTTGATGAAAATTTTAACTTTGTAATAAGGGAGAACTAGTTTGGGAGGACATAAATGAGAGAGAAAGGTACAAGGTAGAAGAGTAATTTAATGAATGCTAGAGTTAAGTTTAACAGAAAGAATGGATGTTTCTATTTTTGGGGTAAATTTGATATTTTTTTAGAAGGGAAAATATTATATTTTAATTTTTGGAAGGGTAAATATGATATTTCGGATTTTTAGAAGGGTAAATATGAAATTCCCCCTTCCTTTTATGTTGTATGAACATTTTCAGTTATTTATTTCATAGCATAATCTATCTTGCTTTCAATAGTTCTACGAACCAGGAAATATATATTTGAATATCTTGCTTTTATGTTATGCATACATATGTTTTTTAGTCATATACTTATAATTAATAATTTTGTTTCAAGGTGTTGCATATATAAGATAAGATATAAGACGATTTGTGGGCATCAATGTATAAAAGGACAATAAAATTTTCAACTAGAAATTCAAAGTTTAACAGTTTACTCAACCTACAGAAGGGCAAGGTTGGATAAACGTTTTTAACTTACTTTCCCTTTTTCTATTCTTATATGTCTGTTACATTTATTTATGAATTCTTCTATTTAGTCACACAGATGTTATATTTTTGGGTCTGTCATGTCAGTTGACATCATTATACTTGGTGATAATCGGTAAAAAACTGGATAGTGGTTTTGAGTTAATTTTTTTCAATTTTTTTTCCAGTATTTGGATATTTTTCAACAGTAATTTAACAGCTAAGTTTGATAATTTTCAGCATTAATTTGACGGTTTGTACTGATAAATACTGTAGCAAAATAAATCCAGCTCATTTAAAAAAAAAATCAAATTAAAAAAATTATATACATGTACTTGGTCCGATTAACATCAATAATTAGACGAAATCCCGCTCATATTTTTTCATATTAAACCACCATATATAGGTCATTTCTCTCTCTTTCTCCATTTCAAAAATTCAGTTTTCTTGAAAAAAAAATCCCTAGCTTCTCCTTCCACCATGAAACACACCTGAGAGAGAAATAGAGCATTGATTGACGACTCCTTGACGACCTTCCGATGACCGGCTATGATGAATGTTTTCTATTGGTAATTGGCAGTTTTTTGAGTTATTTCATCTTAAATGGTCGGATTTAGTTTTTCTTTTTGTTTGAAGCAATGTTATCAAAATCGACCCGGTTCATTGGTTGAACTGGAAAAAACCGGACCCACTGGCATTTTCGGTTCAGTCTGTCAATTGGATCGGATATGCATGAAAACCGGATATTTGGGTTGAACCAGCTGGTTTATGAAAAAACGGAAATTAAACCGACTGTTCAACCCGGATTTTTGTTGGAATAAGTTTTTTTGTTTTCTTCTTGCTGCCTTTTCCTCTCTCGTTCATTCTTCTCATGTGCATTCTTTGTGTTGGTAAATAATAAAGAGAAATGTGTCTTCTTGATGGCCGTGATCACGACGAGATCATGACCGTCGTGGCAGCACGACAACCGGCCAATCCGCAATCTTCTCCCTTTTGTGTGTTTTTCTCCGGCACGACGCGATATACTGTTATTGGTTGATTATACATTGTTATGTCTGAATAATATACTGATATCAAATCTATATATTTTTTTATATCATATCTATATATCACATCTATATACTGTTATATTGTTATACCATATCTATTTATCACGTGTATATACTTGTTATATCATATATGTGAATTTTATTGTTATATATATTAATTATATAGTGTTATATATATATCTTGTTTTATCCGATTTATATACTTTGTTATATCATATGTATATCCTTGTTATACCATATCTATATTATCGGTGTATATACTATTATATCATATATGCGTATTGGTATATATATTGTTATATATATTAATTATATAGTGTTATATATATACCGTATCCGATTTACATATTGTTATATCATATGTATATACTTGTTATACCATATCTATATTATCATGTGTATATCTTGTTATATCATATATGCGTATTGGTATATATATTGTTATATATATATATTAATTATATAGTGTTATATATATACTGTTTTATCTGATTTATATACTGTTATATCATATCTATATATTGTTTTCTTCTGAACTATATATACTGTTATATGAGATGTTATAATATATATATATATATATTGTTTTGTTTGATTTATATGCTGGTATATCATCATCTATATACTGCTTTCGTGTCGCGCTCTGCTTTTCATCCCGTCGTGATCTCGTTGTGATCTCAGCTTGAAGGTGCCGGTTGGAGCTTTGCCGTCGTGATTTGGCTGACGTTGTGATCTCGTAGTGCTCCAACCCGTTGTGCTCTATCATATCTCAATAATCAATGAAGTGATTGATATTTGAAATTTTTGTTTTGAAATTTATGCGATGCATACAAAGTTATTTTATTTACTTATAAATTATATTCTTGAAAACCAGCAATTGAACCGGTTGGCTCACCGGTTTGACCAGTGAACCGGTGACCCGAGACTCCTCCGAGTCGACGTCCAGTCCGAGTCGACCCGAGACTTATTAGTTGTTGAATGTTATTAGTGGGAGATGGTAAGTGATAAAATTGATGTTTCAAAGTTTGTGGTAAACTGGTAACTAGTAGTAATCAGATACATGGTAGTGAAACATTGTAGATTTCTTTTCCATAATTTGAATATATGTAAATTTATTCCAGGAAATATTCTTTAAATAGACAAAGAGATAACCGGCATGTCAATGACAAATTAGATACAAAAATAAAAGATAGTAGCAAAGTGTTGAATTATTGTTATAATTTGTTAGTATAAACCGCTGATATTACGAGAAGTGAGAAAAGTGAGATGCAATGTGATAGCTGCTAGTAATCAGTTCAAGGGGTGTCTGCCAGTGAGATGATACATACCCATTATTTTGCAAATATTGAACTTAGCGGAAGTTTATTTTACCATAAAATTTATAACGTAGTAATACATGTCATTTCATTGTGCAAGTAATGAACATGTAGTATTTAATGAGCATATTACATTTACTTTAAGTAGACTTTTTAATGGAACCCATCAGTGCAAATGACATGTTTGACTTGTGACGGGAAAAATTTGCAATTATTAAAGCATGAAATGATTATACCTGATATGAAATACATACCTATATAGAAAATTATAAACCACTATAAAACTGATTATCAATATCAAGCAAAAGTTAAAATCATATTGGAAAGGGGTGATGGTGTATGCATGACATCATGGGCACAACTTTTGAGCATTTGTCGGGAAAACATAATTTTCCTTTATTTTTTGTTAGTGTTTTTCTTTTTTCCTTTTAACGTTCTATGAAACTTTTCAAAATTTCAAGACTTGATAAAAGTATCACCTTCCAAAAATCCTAGGAATCCAAACACAGAACCCATAATTAAATTTGAAAAAGAAAAAAAAAAGCAAAAATAAGGAAGCTGGGTTTTCTTTATTTTAATTTCAGGTTTGATTCTGAAACTAATCCCCAATTCTGTATTAGAAAACAATACATTTTATGTTAAAATATAATATTGATACTTCATAGTCATGTTCAAAATCTAAACGGATTGCCGCTGATTTATGGCAAGACTGTCGGGCCTAACTTCGTGCCTTCCATCTCTTCATTTTTATTATTATTATCTTTTTCTTTGTTTGCACAATCAGCGGCTACAAATTCACTAAACTTAAACTTAGCGTGCATTTTTCTGTAAAAAAAAAAACTTAGTTACGTGCATTTGTTTATTAGTTCAGTAAAGTTCGGGCCGTTACTTTTGTTTCCAATGTTTAAGCTGATTATTTATTGGTCCATAAGAACAAGTCACGCAATTTCATGTCTTATAGAAAAGTTTGGGCTGGAGCTCGAGATAGAAAATAATTACCAGCTTTGTTTATTGCACTTCTTGGGTTTCAACTTTCATGCATTCAAAGTGATTTTTAATTGGAAAAAGTTTAGTGCCGCCCGTCTGATTCAATACTAATTATCAAACTTGATATAAGTCGATGAACTCAAATGTAAAAGTATATATCTATAAATTATCTTGTAACAAACTAAAATGTACATGACTCATTTATCAACCGCATTTCAGAGTTAGCCTATTCCAATTTGACATTTTCAATGAATAAATTTTATTTCACAGTTATATATTATTCAGTATAATTTTTATATGTATAATATACTTTTTATCATATCTAACATATTTTCATTTCTAATATACCTTGTCGGTAACAATGTAAGTTCAAGTACATAAATTGAAATGTCCAAATCAATTATGTAAAATTATCATGTAGATAAACTAATATTGATGTTTTGTTTTTTCATATGAAAGTAAGTCTTGTGTTATTACTAAGTTGCTGATATGATAACTTCTTTCTTGATATGTTAATATAGAAAGTGGTATAGTGACATATGAAGATGATAAAGTATATTAAGAAAATAATATAGTTAATGCATACAAGAGGAGCAAGTTTCATTTTTAAGACCATTCTTTTCAGAGTTATTTTGCCAGATAAAAGAGGGAAATGCCTACAATGAATTCCTCATCTGTTTGTCGGTTGATTTATAATTTTTTCTTGATATAATAATTTTATAAAATTGAGGGGTGAATTAAAAAAATGCAAAATAAGTGGGGTTCAACCTTTCTAATCCTGTCTCTTAGGTGGGTTAGGTGACTCCAACTCAAGCTTCAATTCATATATTTTATTTTACAAAAACAGAAAAAAAAAACATAAATATGAAATAAAGAGCCAAGAAATAAATTTATGAAAACCTGGCCTTTGCTCAACTTAATAATGATATCTTCATACTAATCCAATAATATATTTGCTACGTTAGATTATTGATTAACTTTACAACTAGATTAAAAGGTTTCAAAAGCTAAAAAATGTATCTCACCATTATAATATTAATAAACATTATACCTGAAATTAGACTGATTTTATTTATATTTTCTTGGTATTATGCTCAGATATGTACTCACACGTTCAAATTATTCAGATGTGCATGGTAGCTTATTTTTGTCTTAACATCTGTCTTGGTAGTTGAATTAAGAATAAATAATAAAGTACAATCGGGTAGAAGAATTATATAAATATATTCTTCTTGTAAGGTAGAATTATATTTACTGATTATATCTTTTTTGAAGATTCTAAGAACATAATACTACCTAATTTTTGTCTTAACATTAAATTTTGATTAGGAGGGGACCCTTAATTGGATTAATACAGGAGCACGATAGATTAATCTGACAGTAGGGTTCTTTATTTATTTTCCTACAAACTTAAAGGGTTGTTATCAAAATTTTCAACAATATAGGGGTCCTGCAACTTAGGAATAGTAACTTAGGAATAGTTTATGGGCGTTGACAGTTTAATTCTCTGCAATGTTTTAAGCAAATATCTGTTGTTAATAGAAGGATCTGTCGGTGAAAGCGAGTTTGGTGCAATGTGTGAATAAATATATTTTCTTTTTTATCTATTTAATGGAGCAAAAAAAATATTATTTTCCAATAGGTTATATATGCAAAAATAAAAATAAATTCTAATTTTTTAAATTAATGTATCTTTAATTCTGTATTTAGAAATTGGCAAATTATGCCATGTTATTTGCAGCTTTGTGTTTCATGCACACAAAAGAAATACAATCTTTCAACTTTTATGATCAATTCATCTTATTCTTTAATTTTGATTGATCATTATCACTTCATCTTATATAATTATTGTTATTATCAATTTATCATTGACTGTTATTTTTGCTGTTATTATTATTTTGAGTAAGTGAGACAAAATGATACTTCTAATTATTATTTTCATGAGTTCCATTCCAATCTATCAATAATCAATTGCAAAATGGAATCGAATTTGGATGGCTATGTCCTGATGGTTCTGGAAAAGAAACCCAACAATAAACTTGTGCATATGATAGAATACTTCTAATTAACCACAACCGCTTATTTTTCATCTACTTTTGAGCTCTCTCTTATTGAGCCATATTATCACTTTTATCTCCACCGTTCTGTCAAATATTTTGTCAAATTTTAACCTTTCATTTTCTGAAATTTATTGATATTTTTATGACAATATATGTGTGCTTATTAAAGCATACTTATATGATTGGTTGAATTGATATTTTGTCTTCCATCCCCGATTTAGTGAGAACTGTTGAATTTATTTCTAGCTATTAGATCTTAATCACATGGTTCCAATGAATCATGGTCCAAAGTTATGCTCAAATATTAATACAAATAAAATATGAAAAATCCACTCATGAAAATATAAATAATTTTTCTTTTTTCTTCGCAATAAATAATAGTTCTTAATAAAATATTTTAGGTGTCATTTTAAAATCACAAAATATAAATTTATTGGAATTTTCTCTTTATTTTGAATTCCATATTGTTATGGTTCTAATTTAATTTTTTTCTTGCTAAAATATGTGAATATAGATTATATAAGAGAGTATGTAAAAAAATGATAATAAAAAAGGGACGATCTTTTAATGTTAGAAATCTTAGTGCAAACATGTTGAGATCATAAATAATTATCTAGATTATTTAGTGAGTTATTATTTTTGTTTTTTATAAATTTATCATTGGAAAAAGATTTGGACCTCCCATCTTATTTAGCTCATATTGGCTCCCAATAAAATGATAGCCAAAATTAGGAGCCGGCTCATAAACTTGAATATTTTTTATTAGCTCCTAGTGGCTCTAATTTATTTCAGCCTGAAATTTCAACCAGTCCATATTGTTGGCTCCCGGACTCCCATATCTTTCAGCTTAAAGTTTCATAATTTTATTTTGGTTTCCATTTATAGCTTCCTATTCACAACAATATACTTTAAATTTTCCCAATATTTTCCTTACATTCTAAATTTATATTCACCATAAAATACCTTATATTTTAAATAAGGAAAAGAGAATGCTAAAATAGTTGAAAAATACAATTCTCATCATACAGATAGAGATGTTGAGACTAATGAAGATATCATTCCACCAAAAATAGACGATATACCTTTATGTCCAACAATATATTTTAGATTCTAAACATTATATCCTTATATCCCAATCATATACCTTACATGATAAATTTATTGGGAGGCATATGGAGCTACTAAACAAAACAATTAGAGGTTAAATTTCGTGGTGGTCATTTTGGAGCTTGTAATCTTGTCAGCAAGGTATGGAAGCTCGGGAGTGCATAGAATCGGGAGCTCTGAAAGATTTCAAATGGCTCCCCATTCTGTGGAAACGTTGCGGCATCTTCTTGGACGGGAGACAGGGAACCACTATTTATGTTATTTTATTTTCATAAGTAAATTTATTTGTATAGAGTTATCCGTCCTTACAAAATTAGATATGATATATAAAATATTTTTGAATGAATAATAAATGGATAAAATATTTTATGATGTAATTCAAAATGATTTTAAACTTAGTCAATTTAACATAATTATTATATATTATTTATGTACTTTCAAATTTTTATTTGAATTTTTAAAATTACCATTTATACATTATAGATTGAAATAAGTAATAAAATTGAACTATTTGCAGCGAAACGCGACTATTATCCTAGTTAGAATTGTAATGTGTCTTTGCATTACACTTTTTCGCCTATAAAAAAGAGAAGGCATAAACAAGTCTATGATATTTTCAGCCCTTATGTGACTAAAGCAATAATAATGATGAATACATTGAGTCTATATGTGACTCAAAGCCATAATAATTTAGGACAACTATGAAAAGTGAATATGAAGACACAAATATTCAAGGCTGGCTTAATAATAGCTGAGAACACTATACGTGACACCCATACATATATGTTCTTCATTTGGCTGCCCGGCCAGTTTGTATTTCTATGTAATTGTTCATTGAATGGGAATTGTTTTGTCATTTCCTAAATTTTTTACTCATATAACTGATTCAGATAATTTAATTTGGATACGACTTAGATTTGGTTATTGATTTCGCATTCAAATACGGATAATATTCATTTTCGGATAATTCGTTATTCAAACAGTATCTATTTTCGTTATTCAAATAGTATCTATTTTCAGATATTTCAGTATATATCAGATACATATTAGATATTGATACAGATGCATACATGGATATTTTGTATTTTGTGTTTTTATCATATTTGGATACAGATACAGAAAAACAAGACTCAACTCATGTATGTAAGGATATAAACGGGTCAGATAATATCAGACTGACCCATATTCATATCCGAATCAAAATTATCTGCATCCGGTCGGATACAAATACAGAATCGGATATTTTAATTCGGATATGGATTCAGATTCGGTAATCGATTTGGCAACCATATGCGGATAATATCCGTATCCGAATAGTTATTCAAAAAGTATATGTTTTTCGAATATTTCAGTCTATATCAAGATACGAATTGGATATTGATACAGATGCATATATGGATATTTTATTTTATTTTACCATATTTGGATACATATACAAATATTATCGTTGTTCTTTCTTTTAAATTTTCCTTAAAAGTTATAATTTATTAACTTTGTCGTCACAAATAGTGATATGTATAGAAAAATAATATGGATACGTATCCACCTAAATATCTGAAATAAATCTGTATTTGTATATGATAATATCTGAACCACGTTTGTATCTGTATAAACCAAACTAAGTCTATATCTGAAGCTATCAAAATATGTATCCATATCCAAGAAAATAATATGTATACGAATATGGTATGACTAAAATTCGAACCGTTTAAACCCCTATGTACACGCTAATTGTTCTGTCCTCTTTTTCATTTCTTTGATTTCTCCGCCCACCAATTTACGAGCTCACCTCTCACGTCCAATCCTTTTTCTTCATCTCTCTCTCTCTCTCTCTCTCTCTCTCTCTCCCCGACTATAAGAAAACTCTGTTTGATGGCGTATGGAAACGATTAATTGAAAGAAGAATAAAGACAAGACACGATAAAAGAATATTACTCAACTCAAAAAATAACTTTATTGATAATTGATTGGTTGTTTCTTATAATAGCTAATAGTCTAATACATCCTTTATATAGGCAATGCTTGAGGAGTTGTCAAAAGAAATTTGCCCTACAATACTGCCTAATATAAAAGATAAAATAAAAAATAAAAAAATGCATGGTACTAACGAAATCTCCTTACCAAGAAATCTTATTTCCAATAAATCTCCTTCCTAATTTGTAATTATGGCAGGTTAAAGGGGCACCACTGCTTCCCAGCACTGTGCTCTCTCTGTCTGACATCGTTTCTCGCCTCGCCTTCTGAGGAGTTGATTGAAAATGGAAAGGAGTCAATTTAGTTGAGAAAGGATATTTCAAGTTTTTAAACATATTCTAACTCAAAAGTTCAAAACTATCTTAGGTAACTTCAGAATTTTTTTTATGAAATGGTAATGAGTATCATCAAAACTATCTTAGGTAACTATCTTAGTGATGAAAAACCATATCCATAAAGATGAAAGGAAATGCTCAACATTCTTACTAACAAAGATTAAAAACAAGAAAAAAAGTAGGGTGATGTTTCGAACATGAATTGATTTGATGATACAGGAAATTTTAAAAGGAAATTAGTTTTTTGCTCTTTATTTGTAAGTTAAAAAATAATAATTCTAACTGCTAATATAAGGATTAAAATGTAAATTCATCTCAAAAATTTCTATATCCATCAAAATCGTTCCTGTCCAAATCACTACACTAAAAAGTATTCTTACATAGTAAATTAATTATTCAATTTTTGAAAAAAAATTACTTACTTATTTTTGTTGTACTTATTTTTTTAATTATATATTTGATAGGTCTGAAGATATGGAATAGATGATTAACGATGTACAATAATATTAAATCTTATTATATTTCAATATAAACATTTTTTTTAATCTAAATTGTGTTTAAATCTCACGTAATGCGTGAAGTAGTTGCTAGTTTAGTTCTATAATATAAACTTTGTGTTTTGAGGACATATTAACACCAGCCCAATGTTTAGATTTTCTGTAGCAATACTTGTTGAATAAGCATGTTGTGAGTCATAGTTTGGACTTTGGAGAAAACAAATTTGACTATGCATTGACCACAAAAAAAAAAAAGACCTTAAATGCTCTTTCTCGGCCCAATAAATCCCAATTTCCTATTACAGTAGAATATTTGCAAAAGGCTACATTATACATAAATTTTAGTACATTGTTTCATCTAAATTAAAACCTAATTAATTTAATTAAATTAATTAAAACTTCTTAGTTAAGTTTATGAACTGATAATTTAATTTATAATTTTTTTTAAATGATATTTGTTAAACTTAATTAAAAAAATGTAATATATTTTTAATTATGCTTTAAGATTATTTTTCAAAGTAAATGAAGATTTAAATAAGCTTTAAAGATTGGTTAATATATTTCATTCATGTATGCTACTGACATTGTTAAAGGTACCTTCTCAAATTCAAAATAGAATAATTATTTTACGTCTCGTTTGGCATCATTTCTATTTTTCTGTTTCCGTTTTTTGAAAACAAAAATCAGTTTTCAGTTTTTGTTTTCAAAAAAACTGTTTTTTATTTTTAAAACTGATAATAATTTTTTATGCTTATTATTTTATCAAATGTATATTTATATCATTTTCACTGCCAATATATCAAGTTTAAATTGCCAATATGCCGTTTATAATATCAATATAATATTTTTATTGTCATTATATTATTTTTAGCGTTAATATATCATTTTAAGTACTAATATATTATCATTTTCAGTGTCAATGGACCGTTTATAATGATGATTTATAATTTTCAATATTAATATGTTATTTTCGGTAATCATTTTTAGTGTTAATATACTATTTTTGATGCCGATATATTAAGTCTTCAAGTGTTAATCTACCGTTTACAATATTAATATATTATTTTTTGTGTTAGTATACCATTTTTAGTGAAAATATATTGCTTTTAGTGTATCAAAATACCATTTTTAGTGTCAATAAATCACTTCTAATGTCAAAATATTATTTTTAGTATTGAAAAAAGATCAATATATCATTTTTAATATCAATATTGTAGCATTAGCGCACTAGGTCAAATGTATTTGTGCTAGAAAATTGATTATGTATTAAAACATTATTATTTATTCAATAAATGTTATTTCTTATATATTTGTGTGTAGGGGTTGTGAATGTTTAAATTAGTTCACGTCATCAGAATATATGATTCTGATAGTAGAACTGTGAACTAACGAATGACATTATGATAGTAGAACTGTTCCTAGTGATATGTAGGATGTTTGTAGAGATAAACATACTTCAGGTAAGAAGCTACATATCCACACTAGTATATTCGCAGACTGGATGATCATGTTCTGCTGATCATGGATATAGGGATATCAAGTCTGAAATATAGGTACATGTTAGAGAACATGTACTGGACTGACCACATTATGAGAATATGCTTGGTATATGACATTAGTGATTCTCATATGAATAGTGTGCTTGTTCCTACGACCTGAGGTCACCATGTGGAACTGTATACTTTTAATATGATCCTCCGTCATTCGTAATGGGATGATCATTATGGTCATCATTAGGTATGTACTGAATCATGACGAGAAATGTGAGTGACAAGATGAGATTTGTTCCCCTCGTCAAGAGGGAGATATCTCTGGGCCCCATGAAGAACTAGGACTGAAGAAAATGCATGACCATGCTCAAAATGGATTAACATGTGTTGTTAATATCATTTTGTATTTACTCAGTCTAGTTCTCGATCAGGAAAAAGATTTTAATCAAACTCAAGGATGACATACGTTCATGCCTTGTGATCAAGACATATATCGTGGAACAAAAGGAATAAGTTTACGTCTATTCAGATAGGTTTATGACCGCCGATCATTTTATTTAACATGGGTAGTCGTGACATCAGTCTAGAGGTTAATCATGACTTACGATATTTAGAAGATCGTTGCCAGTATTAAATGAAGCCTACATGGTCACATAATGAACTCTATTCATACAGGAAGAAAATACCTCAAAACAGTTATACATGTGATGTATAAATTGATGAACGAAATAAGCAATCATTGGATGATTGATTGTGCAAAAACAGCACACTTCCGTTCTGAACGGAAAGTGCCAATTTCCTGACAGCAAGTTTGCGTAGTTTTGGAAACACTGTTCCGTTCTGAACGGAAGGCGAAACATACGCATGAATTAGGTTTTCAGTTATGGTAACTGAGCAATCATTCGCTTCACTCTCTAGTATAAATGGAGGGACAATTCCCCTCAATTTGAGACACAATTCTAAAGCCTTAGAGTCCATCGTAATACATAAATAGAGAGAGAGTTTTGTGAGGTAATTTTGAAAAATATTTCCCGACTCGTCTAGCCGAGTCATGCTATTTTGTTTGTCTGAAATTCGCATGGATACGAGTAGAGGTTCTCTAACTTGAGAACTTGCGAGCGATCATTCTTCATCTCTAGGAAGAGCAAGGAGGTATGCAGAGTCGAGCTTCAGGAAGGAGAATGTTGCTAGTCAGAATCGTTCAGACTTACATCCATTCTCTATCTCGCGGATCAGGAAGATCCAATGTATAAATTTAATAGCATAATCTCATACTTTTATTCTCTTAACGATGATCCTAGAGAGGGTTGAACCCGTAGGTTCCGCTGCGCATATAACATACATGGCTACGGGTTCACTAAATGACTAAAAAAAAATCAGAGAATTATATCAATACCACCATGAATCATCAAAATATGTATCATTACAATCATGTATCATCAAAACATGTAAATACATGTTTTGATGATACATGATGATAATGATATAATTCTCCGATTTATTTTGAAAGTTGATCCACAATTTGTTCAAAAAATATATATATATATTATCTGTATGGTTAAAATTTGAATTATCATTTTATATAACCAATATTGTCGTCGTTGTCCAAATAAGCCCGTTGTTAAAAGAACGGACCTCATATATATATATATATATATATATAGTTCGAACATATATTTTTTTAAAATACCCGTAAAGTGGTTATAAAAAGTAAAAATTTAAATTTCAACCGTATGGATGTAATATATATGTTATTAATATGTTGTGAATTAATTTTCACAGGAATCAGAATAATATATCATTACCATCATGTATCATCAAACTATTATTCCGATATATGTTTTTAATAGTGCTGCATATTTTTGATGATACATGATGGAAATGATATACCTGTGAAAATTAATCCACAACATATTTATAACATATATATTACATCCGTACGATTGAAATTTTTATTTTTTATTTTTTTAATACGTATTTTGGGTGTGGCTAAAAAACGTATGTTTTTTATCCACACCCTATATATATATATATATATATATATATATATATATATATATATATTTTTTTTTTTAAACTTGAACTCATAGCCTATGGGTTGAGTTGAGGACTTGTTCAATTACCAAATGAGCTACACAAAGCTTGCACTCATTACATAATATTGAAACTAATATAATCAAGAGAAAAGTTCATTTTTGCCCCCTCAACTATTGAACTCTCATTTTTGGTCCCTCAACTTTTTATTTGTCCAATTTTAGTCCCTCAATTATTCAATAAGTGCATTTTTGGTCTTTCCATCAGTTAAGTGCTTATGTGTTCGTTAAATTTGACACGTAAGCATTAGTAACGTGACAAATGTTTGAAAAAAAATTCATTAATTCCCCTCTTTTCTTAAAACATTATTTTTATTAAAAATATATATTTTTTATGTATGTTTATTTGTTAAATAAAAGTTAACACGTTATTGTGTATGTGTTAAGAATATATGCCACATCATTACTTACGTTTCATATTTAATGGACACTTAACGGATGGAAGGACAAAAAACCCACCTATTAAATAGTTGAGGGACTAAAATTGCACCATAAAAAAGTTGAGAGACAAAAAAATGAGCTAATTCAATAGTCGAGAGGGCAAAATTGGACTTTTCTTTATAATCAAACTATTCTTAATTTCCATGATTGAATCTTGATACGTAAAATTAATGCAACAATGAGCAATTATATTTACAATTAGGAAGAACTCATACTTGATATGTGAAAAAAGAAACATCAACTACATGCATCGTTGATATTATTTAGTTAAATTCATAAAATGCATGAGCACGTTATGGATGAATGCAAAATTTATATTATTTCCACCATGAATGTAAAAGTTGTAAATTGTTTATAGCTTAGTTGATAGAACTTATTGTATATGGATCAAGAGATCATGACTTCAAATTCAAACATAATCTTTTTTATTATATATTTAATAAAGTCTCTTAACCTATCAAACATATGTTGAATTTAAAAAAAAAATGAATGTGAAAGTTAAATTAAGGGACCTACTGGATATTTGAAGAATTTGAACCCATTGACCCAAAAATGATTGATCCCTGATTTGTGAAAGAAGGGCTCAAAATATTTAGTTGATGTATTATTATCCCTCTCTTTTTGGTTCCTTTGTAATACTTAACCTAAAAATTGGAATATTGAACCAAAATAATAAATCACTAAAAGATACAAAATAAATTCAATTAACTAAATAAATAAATATAGCAGTTAATGCCCAATCCCAAAAAAAAAAAAAAATGGAAAATAAGCTATATACTTGCCCCACATCTCCACCCCACTAAACTGATACAAATGCACAGAAAAATGGAAGGAAACAGCGAACAAGAAAATAAACCGAAGGCATCTCTGCCGGATGGGATGTAACATGATCGAAAAATCTCCGTTCCGCACTCTCAAGCAATCCTCGGCCTTTGGATCTCTGATCAGCTCATACTCCACATAACTCCTCTCCATTGAAGTTCTTCTGTTTAATCAATTAATGTGTTAATGCATTGATCCTTGAAATTGTGTTTTGTTTTGATTCATCAAATTGTATCAATCAACATTTTCTTCTTTTCATTATTTCTAGAATAGAGAAAGTGATAGTTAAACTTAGACAGACAAGCATGATACAAGAGACGATAATTTCAACTTCGATCGGTGTGTTGGGCCAATCTGCTATATGTGTTGCATGAAACCCTTCTGCTCGGTCTGATCCTTTGGAGCCACAAGTTCATCTCTTTTTGAATTTCGGAGGATAAATCTTGTGTGACAGTCAATTCTAGAATCCGATGACATTGTAGAGATTGAAGGAGCTTTGCCTGTGGCTGCCGCTGACTGTCAACATTTCCTTCAAATTGAGGTTGTGTATACAAATTAATATTTAATTTTAGCTTAATTGCATAATTGAGGGTAGATTAAGGTCAGTTCGGCTAATTTATGGGATTAATTTATCGAGTATTGGCCATGGAGAGGTGTGTATTATAAGACAAGAATATCCTGAGCTCAGTACTTATCGCTATGAGTTGAAGGATAATTGACTAAATTGGTATGTCAACCTAACCTGAACCTGAATTAAATGTAATAACAATGATACAATTCTTGAGTCACGTTTATATTAGCAAAACTTCACTTGGGCCCTTATAAAATCTCAAAATATCATGTTTAATCCTCTAGCATGTGAAATATCATAAATGGCAGGGGCAGAACCAGAAATTTAATCATTTTTGGGGGGGGGGGGGGGGAGATCGACTGACTAATATTTTAACTATAAAATTACACTAATAACATTATTAGTAAATTTTTTAGATAAAAATAATATTTTCTATATAATTAAAGATGAGACTGCTACAATTCTGTGATATTATAGAAAATTTGCAATTATTATTAGAAATGGTTGTCCAAATTTCATGTAAAAAAAACTATAGAATATTTATTTTAGAAAATATTTAAATTGTATGCACAAATCAATGAATTGTATCAATTAAATAGTGATCTATATTTAGGCCATGGTAAATCCAAACTGTATCTACTCTTGAGTATAAGATCAGCCTTATGCATAAATATTTAATCTATATTGAAGCTGCACTAACGTTTGGATTAGTATCGATTTCACAATTGACACATTTTTCTATCTTTTGCATTTGACTTTCTCTAGTTTCTCATTGTATAGAACTAGTCAAGTTACTCTTAAACTCCATTCATGATTAAATGTCGATATGCAAATTAAGGTAAGAACAAATATCTATATTTATAATTTAAGAAGACCTCATACTTTATATGTGAATGAAAAACACCAAATACATGCAATCATAGTTAATAATTTTTTGAGGGCGTATAGTTAATAAATTAACATAAATCTCATTAATAAAATACATGAGCACATTATGGATGAACTCCCATGCAATTTAAAATTCGAAAATAAATGAATATATGGTGAATACAAAAGTCTTGATTTCAAAACTCATTTTATATAAAACTGAATTTCAGGTATGTATGAACAAATCTTGAATTAATTTGATATCTCAAGTCCAAATGGTTATCGGGTTATTTTGAAATAGGGAAATTTATAAATAACCCTCTAACGTTTTTCAATATTACAAAAAAAACTATCAAGTTTTTAGATTCTTAAAAAACCCCTATGATAAACATTTCATTTTCAAAAAACTTCCTCCATCCACTTTTCCATCTAATTAATAGGTAAGTATTTTAAATTTCCAATTTTACCCCCTTGTGATTAATTCTTTTTCTAAAAAGTTATTAAAAAAATTCTAATTCATTTTTTTTTTTTGAAAAAATTCTTACAAAAATTTTCTAAAGTCAAATACTTTAAAATTTTCCGAAATTTTTTCTTTAAAATTATTCTTCTTATAAAATTTCTTGAAATTTTTGTTTGAGAAATTTATTTACAAAAAAATGAAGAAAAATATTTTTTAGAAAAATATTATTTAAGAAAAACCTTCGTACTAAGTTTTTTACAATTTTCCTATAATATTATTAAAAAAAATATTAAATAATCTTTTCTAAAAAAATATTAAATAATATTTTTCTAGAAGAGTATTTTTTAGAAAAAATGTTCTTGAAATTTTTTTCTCAAAATTTGTTATAATAAAAATATTTGCAAGAAAACAAATTTTCCAAATTGTTTTACTTAAAAAAAACTTTTAAAGATTTTTTTTGGAAGTTTTTGTAAGAAGTATTTTTCAAAAAATTTGATAAATATATATTGTTCAAAAATTAATGTTTTACAAAAATAATTTAAGAATTTATTTAAGAAAAATATTTGATCATAGGAGGGTAAAATGGTAATTAAGAAAATATATAACCTTTAATTTGATGGAAAAGTTGATGGAGGAGGTTTTTTGAAAACGAAAAGTTTATGTGGATGTTTTTTTGAAAATCGAAAATATAGGGGATTCTTCGTAATATTCACAAAAGTTAGGGGGTTATTTGTAAATTTTCCTATATACACATATATATATATATATGTATGTATATATATATAGGTATATATATATACATATATACACATACATACATACATAATATATATATATATATATATATATATATATATATATATATATATATATATATATATATATATATATATATATATATATTATGTGTAGAAAAATTGGTAAGTATATCCCCTCCCATATATATATATATATTTATGTATGTATGTGTATATATATATAGGTATATATATACCTATATATATATACATAAATATATATATATATATGGGAGGGGATATACTTACCAATTTTTCTACACATAATAGAACTTTGAAACTTTCCGTCTATGACATCCGTCGGCTCCGTCTCATTAGAATTTGCCGTCTGCCTCTTCCTTCGTCCAACCCCCCGCCCCTCCTTATATCTCCTCAGCGCCAGCATAAGTGCACAACACCTTCAATTTGTTCCGCCAACAGTTTAACCTCTCTAACAGCTCGCCTCTTTCTCTCCAACGCCAAAATACCTCCATTTTTTCGCCCAAAAAAGCTCCTGTCCAGCAGCTCGCTGTTATGTGGTCTGTCTTGCTCTCTCATTCTCTAGTCGACTGAGCAAGGTGTGTTGATTTTACTTGTTTTCTAAACTCTTGGAGCAGATCTCTTCTTGACTTGCTCTCTAGGCTTGCTCTCTTGAATAGCCGACATGATCAAGTAATTGATCTCTCTTGATTCTCTGTCTCTGTCTGGCTTCTCATTTCTTCATTTTACTCTTGCTTCAAGTATGCTTGTTAGGGATATACCAGACGAATTAGGTGTATTTGGACTGGATTATGGGTCTTTGATCTGAATTCCGGCTTTTTGTATGAATTTAGCTCTGAAATATTGAAATTGGATGAATTGGGGTTAATTTGGCTTCAATTTATGATTATTAAGTTTGAGCAATGGTTTAATTGGATTAATTTTGTTCTAAATTAGTGTACATTGTAGGAATTGGGGTCATTTGGTCTGAGTTAAGGGTTACTGGGTCAGTATTCATTTGAACTGACAATTATCGTTGTCTTCTAATTGAATTAGAGAAGTCCCGTTATTTACTGCTTCCTTCTTTCTTTTAAACTTGGAAAATATTCATTTATACGTTGGTTTTATCTCAATTTACCTAATTGAGGCATATGCATCTAATAATGGATGTTTATTGGATATTTTTCATGATTGCAGGTTCTAATGGATAAATTATTTGATCAAGAGGGTATTGAATAAATGAAGCTGTTGAAATCATATACATGAGCAAACTATGGGAAGAGTGGTTTAGGATTTTGAATTTGGTTCTGAATTAAGATTTTGTGTTTGTGTGTGTGTTTTTTGTATGTATGTGTTTAATGTAACATAAAATGCGAGGAACATAATTGGTGAATTGGAAGAATACATAGGAGAAAAGTTACTGGTAAATTAGATGATGGTAGGAGTAAATTCGTGGATTAAATATATTGTGAAATAGATATTTTTGTGATGTATTTTAAGCTGTCATAATTAAGAGTCTTTAAATGACTGGCAGGACTGGCATGAAAAATAACAATTTATGTTATGTACTAAATAGCATACATGATTGGATATATAAAATTGTAAAAGGATCAAAACACTTCACATTGAACATACTTGGTTTGTCGTAATCTGCAGTTAGGTTTTTTATATTTTTTTCAAGGTGGTATAAGCATGCGTAAAGCTGATAACTTAGAGGAAAAGGAGAAATTTCATGAAGTTTAATGACTAAAAAGCTAGTACAAATAAGAAGAAATTTCATAAAGTTGACTGACTACATAACCAGTACGTATAAGCAAACTACACAAAATTCAAGCATACCCTTAAGACATATATCTTATATAATACAAAATTTTCAAATTCTAGCAAATAAAAAATGCTCATTACAACACAGATATCTAACCAAAATAGGTGCCACACATGCACTAATCATACACGCATATAATTCCAATTGCTAATCCTAATTCTGACTCTAAACCTATAAACCCTATCTTCAGTTCACTCATTCTATCACAGCTTTATAAAGATCTTGATACAACATATAACTCTTCCAACACATTGAGCAGCTAAATGCTCCCTAAAATAAATACAAAAAATATCTAAATCTAGATAAATAAAAATACCGAAACTATATAAAAGAAAAAA